>VUYV01000031.1:3636615-3726795 GCA_008711295.1 Anarhynchus alexandrinus | reverse complement strand
TTTTGGTTTTTTTTTTTTTTCAAAAAAAAAAAAGTTTTTAAAGGAAAAAAATAATATTTATTAAAAAAAAAAAAAAAAAAAAGAAAAAGAAAAAAAGAGCAAAGATGTCAGACTTCAGCTAGCTTGGTACTAGTCTACTTAATGACTTTGGGGGTCAAATAATTAAAAAGCATTTATCTCTTTTGGCAGGCACTGGCTGAGAAAGCAACTTGTTTGAATGGAGAGGGAGTAATTTTGCAGCCATTTTTACCTCTCCTGAGGTCAGTGGCTTTCTGCACTCCCCTTTTACAGTCTTTCAGTGTACACAACTCATAACAACACTGTTTTGGGTAGCAACTGTTCCTATGGTTTTCACTAGGGGAGGCTGAACTCAGAAACATCCTATTTTTAAACAGGATTTAGAAATGCAGGGGACGGGGGGAGCAGGGAGTGACACAAGGTTTGATTCCCTATATGGAAGATGGTGAGGTTCTGGCTCCAGCGCAGGTCCATCAGATGACCTCACGGGGAAAATTCCATGTCTGGAAACCTTGCCAACGGGCTTAAAACCTGGTAATCGTCACTAAAATGTCCACCATGGCCTTCATCTCTTGTGAATGCCTTTGGTTCACAGCATTCCTCTGCGGTCACACTGAGGTCCATCAGCGTGGACTGGGCTGGGTGCCTGTCACACACCTCTCGCTGCAAGAACAAACCCAGAGAAGCGGTGCTGGGCCTTAAAGCTTGTAGGACTGATCTTTCCCGGTCAGACTGCTCCTCAGTAGTCTTGGGCAGATGTCCAGGCTTCCCTCTTCTCTGTCAGTCAGACCTTCATTCTGTCTGCTTTCAGCCATTTGCGCAAAACGCTGCCTGGAGCTGCACTGGTGCTTTCTGCCTGACCCCTTGATCTGCCTACTACTCCTTTCATCTTGAAATCCTTTGAGATCCTCCAGCCTGACTCAAAGGGCAGCCAGTTGGACAACTCTTTTCATGGGACTTTTGCTGTCTGTAGGAGTGCTGGCTCCTCTGCTCCAAGGCCCAGCACCGCGTATCCTTTCGCGTCTCCACAGGCTGCCATCTCTACCTCATGAACTCGCTGAAGAGATATGCCGTTTCTTCCTCGCCTCTTCCTCTTGCCTTCACCTCCTCTGCCTGTCCAGGCTTCTCCCACCTCCAGGTCTCAGCACTGATTGCTACGTACCTTGTTTGGATCTGTCCTCTCCATGGAAGGGTTGTGAGTTGGTGTTGGGTTACCTCCGTGCCAGACAGCGGTTTCAGTGCTTTAACAACATCACTGATCTGACATTGCTGGAGGCAGGAGCAAGGCAGGATGGCTGCCACAGGCATCTTGTGTCTGCGATGGGCTCTGTTCATCTTAGGATGAGGAGGAAGGAGGAAGGAATAGCAGACAGGTGTTCTCGTTAGCCTGTGCCACAGAGGCAGGAAGAAGGAGGGCTGTCTTCTCCATCTCCTCCTGGGAGAAACCAAAGAAA
Source organism: Anarhynchus alexandrinus (assembly GCA_008711295.1). Taxonomy (NCBI): domain Eukaryota; kingdom Metazoa; phylum Chordata; class Aves; order Charadriiformes; family Charadriidae; genus Anarhynchus; species Anarhynchus alexandrinus. The sequence continues at coordinate 3,725,323 of VUYV01000031.1, read as the reverse complement.
TTTGGGATTCACACAGAGGGGGAGGACAGGTATCCTGTGAGTTTGCAACCATCTCTGGTGTGAGGTTTAAGAGCTGAGGAAAGGAGACTTGCAGCAGCTGGAGAAAATACGACTGCTCTCACCACAGGAAAGGTTTGGAGCCAACAAGCAGTAATAACCCTGTCCCGAGTGAGAAGCAGCAGGCTCAGAGCCCAGCAGAGAGCCTTTCCAGGCAGCGGGGTCCAAGTCCCACTGGGATTTTTAGGTCTTCAAGGCCTGAAATCCAGCTTGGGATGCTCTGCCAATGCTATGAGTCAAGGAAACCCCAGACTCCAATGCAGTACCCGCAGAGTAATTTTTTTTTCCATGTTAATCCTTCTTTTTGGTTAAAAGCCTCCCTGAAGAGCAAATGCAAGGCTTAAGTCGAGTGCCTGGGTTTCAGTGGGGAGACAGACATAGCTGTGCCTTAGGCAGGCACCGCTCCCTGCAAGCCTTTGGGCCTCTCTCATGGTAAATTCAAACACCCTGTAGGGAGGGGTTTGCTTGTGTCAAGAAAACTACAGCGTTCTCCCACTTTCCTCACCCCAAAATGGGAATGTGGATCCAGGCACAGGAGATACTTTCGTTTGGGTTTCTCTGAACGTTTCATCACGCAGTTTTAAAACACTTGATGTTTGGCCCTTTAAAATCTCATGGTTTTCCTCTTAACCAAGCCATTGCTTGGGTCAGCCTTTGCTTATGAAAAGCTTGGTCCTAAGCAACTTCACGTTATCTCATGGGGAGAAATTTTTGCCTCCAAAGTCTAACTGCCTCCAGCAAAATCATAGCTGATTCTGCTACCCTGTGCTTAGATGACCATGAATGGCCATCTAAGGAAGGCCTTCTTAACCTACCCTACTAGCAACTTTGAGAAAACTGTATGTCTCTCTTTTGGGATGTTTCCCATGGGCCTTCTGACTCGAGTTGCGTATGCTTTACTAAATTAATTTCAGAGCAACGGGGTTTGGCTCAGCTAAGCCACAAGGTCATTTTGCAGTTTTATGACAGCTGATGTGACTGTGAGCTGCTGGCTGGCTTCTGGTCAGGGTGTAACGCACATTTTTCTCCTCCTTTCCTCAGGGGAGTCTGTTGGGCAGAGCTGCTTGCTGGGTGGATGAGAAATGTGTATCTTACCTCACCTTGAGATGTCCTCGTATGTGGTTGCTGCTGCGTCTCGGGGAATGACCTCTCACTGGTTCCTCACTCTCCTCTACTGTGGACCACTATGATGGAATGGGATGGCTGTGGTGAGCCTGGGGAACCCTGCACTACTTCCTCAGACCTGTGAGGGCATGTGGTGCAAATGGAAGACGCCTCTCACTGCCATTTCCTTCATGCTAGGAAGTCTCAATCTCCCATCATTCCCATTTGGTGGTGCTGGGGTATCTCCACTTGCCTTTCTGGTCTTGGGGCTCCTTCTCCAGGTCCCTCCCTCCTCCTCCAGCCTGAAGGCACACCCTCTCGCTAACCAAGGGCTGCTTTCCTGGTGGTTGCGTATTGGAAATGCTAGGAGGGGAGAGCAAAGCCACCAAGGAGGAACAGGGTGGGGTTTCTCTACCTTTCCCTATCAGCCTTCTCCAGCCTCTCTCCCAGGCTGCCCTTCCTGTCCTCCATACAGCTGCCAGTCCCTCCCAGATCACTGGCCCCTTTCCATCTTCTCTCCATAAAGGGGGAGGTATTTAGCTATGCCCCAAGCTGTCTGCCCTGTGCAGAGCACTTTGTTTCAGTAGGGTGAACACGTGGATGGAGTCACCCCCGAGGCCATCCCCGCTCTTGCACTAACACTAGGGCTTGGTTCACATGTGTGGCTGGGGTCCTTGCAGACCTCTGCCTCTTGGCCAGAGAGACCCGACAGTCATGGGGAGCGATTAGTGCTGGAATCTGTCCTGGACCATGGCTCCCATGTGGGCAGTTGGGCTTTCCCTGGGGGCTACCTCATGAAAAGCGAGAGGCTGGCCTCAAGAGCCATTCCCCAGGACAGCAGTCTCCAGGAGGCTCTGCAGGCTCTCTAGGCAGACATGTTTGGTCTTGAAGGCAGCCTGGCCACCGGCAGATATGCCCTGCTCTTGTTTAGCTGTGCCATGCTCTGCTCTTTAGCTGCATGCCAAATGCTTCTTCGAGTAGATTAAACTAGAACAGCATCTTCCTCCCATTCCTGGTCATACTGAAACCTGGGAAGAAGGATATTTTGGGAAATATTGTGAAATAATTTCACTTCCTAGTAACGCAGTGAAATAGAGAGATCTGCTTTCGCTGCTCTAAAGCAGGAGCCAGTTGTGGTTTGCAGAAGAGAAAATACTGCTGGGAAGGAGCGTGCCATTGTCTCTGCATGGTGCTGGCAGAAAAGGGAGACACTCGGACTCCACGGAGGAATGGTTTGTGCTGGGTATAATATCGTCAGAGGTCTGGGAGGTGTTGGATAGCAGACTGGATCCCATGGAAAGAGGGCTGTGCTCTGTGTGCAAAAGCGAGGGTTGGGTAAAGGGGAGTGTGAGACTGCACATCCCAATGGCAAGCGCCCACTTGCAAGAACTTTCCAGTATGTCGAATGTGTCATGAAGTAACAACCCAAGTTGCCCTGGAAAAAATTATGAAGGTAGCCAAAAAACAAGGCAAGAAATTTTTTTTTGAGGTGCTACAAATAGTTGCAGTATATTTTGGGGAAAAAGCATCTGGATCTGCAGTTCTGAGGATGGAGGGACTTCTACAACAGCGAGCGGGGGACGGGCGGGCAGGTCGCCAGCCTAATGCATTGTGTCCATCAGGGCCAAGATCCACGTGCCACAGAGGGAAGCCCAACTTGCTGTCTGCTGGATTTGCTGCCTGCTGTGCCTGGCCACACAGCTTCTGAGTGCTCCTGTAGCACCCTCCGGGATGAGCTGCCAACGGAGCGGAGCTGTCGGGGGAGACCAGAGTGTGTCAGAGGCTCTTTTAGTCTGTGTCTAGGTAAGTCTAAGTAAACTAAGCTACCTAAGGATTAAGAAGGATGATGCCTGCCCATTGTGGCATCCTCTGCAGTGGTAGGGGATGGGCACAGGATCAAGCGAAGATCGTTCATAGAAGGGAGAAACACTCCTGGGGGTCCTGAGGTGTTTCCCAAGATAATCACAAAGCACCAGGATATTCCGTGTAAAGGTTGAGTTGCTGCAGGCGCACAGGAATGAGGGTTACATTTGCCTCCCCAGGAAGGCACGTTGAGTTGCACATACCACACGATGGCCTCACCATGAGGCCCTGTGACATGTGGCCTGCAGGTTACGTCTCGCCTGTTATTAATAGCTCTGTCTTGATGTCTCTCCACGATACTCCTGCAAACTTTTTTTTTTTTTCCCCTCCTTCTTCAAGCCAATTATGAGGCGAGAAGCCAGGCCCTTGAGCAGCATGGCTGTCACGTTTCTCACGTCACGGCATGGCTTGCTGCACAGCCTGCACGGGCAGCAGGAGCATCCAGATGCTCAGGTACCCCCTTAGCTGTGGACATCTCAGGAGAAACCTGGGGCATGGCTTGGCCCCTGATAGAAGTGAGGATGGTATAACGGGGTCCTCTATCAGCAGTGGGTTTCTAGAGGGAAACTGAAACAGGGAGAGGAGACCAGGAGGGGAATGGGACACTTGAAATGGGGGGTTCTGTCAGGGAGATTGCCAGGGGAGCGCAGGGCAAGGGGGAGACGGGAGCATGAGAGAGAGGCCTGGGAGAGGCAGAGACAACCCGAGCTTCTGTCTGGCCAGGAGAGGATTTGTCTTTACCCTGCAAACCTGTCCCTGTCATAGTGTCCTTTAAACATTCAATTTCTTTTTATGCGCGTGCATTTTCAGTGCCAAACTATATCAAAAGAAAACAGAACCGCCCTCTCTCTCTCTCTTTACCTCTCCTTCAGTTTGTCCCCTTCCAACAGACAGGTAGCGGTGACCTTCACCCCCTCGTTCATCTTTTCATGGAAGGGCGGTAAGCTACACATCGTGCATGCCAATTTAAAAGTGTAAATAAGGCTAAGATGGGGGGGAATTATAGAATCTAGGTCAGACGAAGGAAATTGAACCTGCCCTTGAAAGTGGGTGATTTTTCCAGCCTCCCAATGATAAGGCGTTGGGTGGAACTCTGTTAATAATTCACATTGTAGACATTAAATAGTGGTATCAGGTTACATTAGAAAGTCAGGTGCTGCCGGCTTTTTGTTGCTAAACTAATGGACTTTGGCTCCAATGCAAACTATGCATTGCCTTGTCAAATGCCTTGGGACAGGAATGGTTGTGGCTGTTCTCTTCTTCCCGCCAGACCGATTTGCTGAAAAACCCATGGTTGTCTAGGGGGACAGAGGCTCTGTCCTCAGCCCCTGCTGGTTAGAAACATTCTTATCCTCCTGCTCGGGCAGTTCTGTGCTAGAAATTATTGGATGGTGTTGCCAGGCCTGGTTTATTACAGGCTGCTGTAGACAACTTGTAAGACCTACAGGGGACATGGGGAGTTAGGTACCAAAAGGCCTTTGTGGGTCAAAAATCACCTACATATAAAAGCAAGCAGAGACCCGCTTCATGCTTCTCAGTTTAGAGAACTTCTTCCTGCCACAGCTGCAGATGGAGATCTTGATCTTACATCTTTGGCTGCTAATCGGCGTGAGCTGGGTCAGAACCTGTGCTGGGCTCTGAAACTCAGGCTTGTAATTTCTTTTTCACCCCTTGCTCATAATCAAGTTTCTCAGCTGCAGCCAGGCCATGCTCTGCCAGTGATGACCTTTTGGCTACATACTGCGGTTTTGCACGTGCAGAGCTGATACAGGTAATTAGAAAATCACCCAGAATAAATCACTTGCTCCGTTTGCTGGACTGGTTCTTCCTGGGTTCAGAGGAGTAACAAGCAATAAACCCATATGAGAGCCACTCACCTCAGCAGATCTGGCTTAGGTCTCACACAAGGAACAAATTTAATTTGTAAGCAAATACAGTTTCACAAAGTCATTTCTCAGAGCAGAGCTTTAACTTTAAACCAGCAGAAAAGCAATTTAAAATTTGGGAAGAGAAAGGGAAGAGGAGGCTATGGAATAAAGATAAAATGGCTTCCAACGATTCACATAGCTTTGAAGCACAAACAATAGGATAAAATTCATGTTGACATTGCAGAAAATAGCACGATTAACTTGCATTGGGTGGGTCAGAGTTTGTATAGCTGCCTGAAGGTATTGGGAAGAGGCAGGCACTCAGTATATCTAGTTCAGGTTACACGTCAGCATGAGGTCAGCAAGTCTCCGATGAGAGCGCAAGAAGCTGAAAAGTAGCTCATCACCAAAATGTTTTGTCCTGGGTGAATTTTTGTCCTCAAAGAGAGTGCCACTCAAAAGTATGCTTTAATCTCAGCCCGTTTGGCCTTGGGTTCAAAACCAGAGGTACAGACGTACTTCCGCAGATACCCGCCTTCAGTACATGGGTCAGCCAAGCTTTGGTGTGCATGTTTGCCTCTGGCTCCATCATCCCAGGTGGGCTGCTGACCCCTCTGCCCTTGCCTCCTGGCTGCTGTGTGGGTGGCACAGCAGAAGATGCAGGAATGGTCTGTGGATGTGGCAAAGAAAGATGGGCGTGGTGCAGCCCAGAAGGCCCATGCCCACCGCAGGGCCGTGCTTAGTGGTTGTCTCCAACACACCAGTGTTTTGGAGGGGAAGCCAGAAGCAGGGAGACCCCTGGGTCCTGTTTGCCACGCGGAGTGTTGATGATACATGATCACCAGGCCTTTTTGGCGTGGTCTTTCCCTTGACTCTTCCTCCCCTGTTTTCATTGAGTGGATGCTGAGGCTGTTTTACAGCACTCCAGGGCAGGAGTAATAATTTCCATGTAGGCCACTGTGCCGGGAGTACGTGCTTAGCGCTGGCTTACTGCATCCATCTCTTCTGGGAGAGCTCCAGGCTGGCTGCGCAGAACATGCTAAGAAAGCGATTCCAGGAAAAGCAGAGTCATCATCAGAGGAAGATGCTCATGAAACTACATCTTGGGAAGTTGACCAAAGCGGGTAGGGCTGCCTGGCAGGTTGGCTATGCAGTGCTAAGAGGAGAGCTACAGTCTGGCCAGCTCTACAGCCCAAGGGACCAGGAGCCATCAAACAATGGAGCTTTTGCTAACTCTGTGGTGTGGGGCTTGTGGCACCAAGTTGGGGAGAGCTCTGTGAGCCACAATGGAGAAAACAGAAACTGTCCCAAATCTGCTGAATAGGGAAATGCCATCCCAACCATTCAGAAAACAAACAACAACAAAAAAAAAAAGAATGAGAAAAGAAATTGGAAATGCTTTCAAAGTAGCACAATGCCAGAGAAAGCCAGTCCAGAAAGGCCCCAGAGATCTAATTATAGCCTGCAATCAATGCTGCTCTTATCTGTGCTGCTAATGAACATACACGAGGCGAGCAGTTTTGCTGCTCCAGGGCTTCTTGCCGTAGAAATAGCAGCTTAGTAATAACCAGCCGCCTTGCTTGATTAGGGCTGGCTTTGCCTTCTCCCAGTTTCCCAGCCGTTGGTGCGTGCCCTCCAGAGATGCGGGAGCTGTAGCCGAGGCTGTTCAGGAGAGGGTAACCAGACCAAAGCATTGGGGAGGCTCCGGTACATGTATATGTGGCTCTATTACTGGCACACAGAGAGCCAGACAACAAGGGACAGGCCTCCCAAGAGGTGGAAAATGCCATGTGAAAGAACCCCAGAATTCCCAGAAACTAATTGCTCAGTGGAAGAACCCCTTTCAGCTGCCAGGCTATGTCTGACAGCTTCTTCATGGAAAGAAAAAGCCACAATCGCCCTGCTTCTTCGTGGAAAGAAGCACAGGGAACAGGGGCCAGGACCTCTGTGTTATCAGATCAGCTGTTAAAGTGCACAGCAAAGTGTTTTCTGCCAGGTTACTGCTTCTCCTTTGCATGCTCAACAGAAAATAGATCCTGCACCTCTGGCTCTGGTCCAGACAACACCTGCCAAGCGGAAGGAGAGGCTGCCGCCGCCATAGAGGAGTTGCCTTCAGGCACAGATAAGGGAGGCCAGAGGCGGTTCTCCAGCGTCTGGTTTTTTTCCAGCATTCTTTTTTTTTTCCAAACAAACAAAGCACAAACTCTGTCTTGGCCTTGAAGGACTTGCAGCCTTTCAGAAAAGTAGGCACTGGCTGCAGCAAAAATGATGACTGGAGTTGGGAGAGACCCTGGGATCAGAAGAGGAGACACTGCTGTGCCAGGGTCTGACCCAAGAACCAGCCTTGAACTCACTCCAGCTTTGTCAAGCACAATCCTCTCAGAAAGCACCCTAGAAGCATATGGCCTCAATTTTTACATGGTTGGTGACATTTCTTCCCTGCATTGCCTGGAGAAAGCTATTTGGGTGATTAGTCATCTCCACAGTTCAATAATTGCACCAGTTTGGAGTGGTCGGGTTCCCTGGGGCTGTATTTACAGCTTGGTCTGCTGGGCAGTGGAGCTGCTCCGTACCAAATGGTCGATCCTCTAAGAAGTGATCACTCTTTCCGATCAATGGAAAAGTTTGAGTTCTGGAGATCTCCCCAGGGTTCAGCTTTGCCAGTCTTTTTTCTTTTCTTGGGGTCCGTACCACAGCTGGGAACGCCCCTTGGTCACTGCTCACCCATTCCTCTTGCTGGGTCTACACCTTAGAAAAATCTGGCTACTGATTCAGGTTCAGGTGGGTTTGAGGATCCACATTGTTCTCAGTGCTCCCTTGGCGCAAGATGCTATAAATCGCATCCGCTCTTTTCCTGTAAAATCATATCCAAACTTATTCCTTCTTCACATCGTTAAAGAAAGAAAGGCAACCCACTGCTGGAATTTGGAAAGGGAGAAGCAGCCAAGCACGAACACAAGCAGCAGAGCTGAAAAGCAATGTCAGAGCTGAAAATACAGCTCCAAGCTAGCTTATGACCTCCTGTGTATTTCAGAAGAAAAGAGCCTTTGCTTTTGTTTGGCTGCAGCTAGAGCTGGGTGGAGCCTTATTTAGTGCGAGTTGTGCAGAACTGGCTCAGAAGGCTCTCTGCTTCCAGCTGATCCTGGGAGTGTATTCTCTCAAGCAGGCAGATTGAGTGTCAGAGATGCAAATTCCCTGAGGGTGGAGCTGCAGGGTCCTGCCAAACGGGTGCTTTTTCCAGACTCTGGCAGATCTCTCATTTTGTCAATTAGAAAGCTGAGCTGAGGCCTTCTTTCTCTGTTGCTCTTCCTCCCCATGATGGGGGAAGATGCCTGTCATCGCTGGGGGGCTTTGCTGTAAGGAGCTGGCTGATGGCAAGAAAAGACGAATAACTGCATGTGCTGTGCCAGAATGCTGTCCTGTCTTCATTCACCAGAGGGACCATCAAGATGGCGAAGCCCAAGAGAATCGGTCAGGGCTGACCTGCAGCCCATTCCCAGCCCCATGAAAAGCATGGCTCAAGCTGACAGGTAGTTTAGGGGTGTTCAAAGGAGCTGCACCTTCTGCAGTGTGGCTGTGCAACTGCAATGTCTGGTTATCTAAGCAGAGCTTTAACACTGGGTGTGAGCTTGGCTGTGTTAAGACAGAGGGAACCCTGAGAGCCTGTGCTGGCTCAGCTTGGCACAGTGTGCAGGCATGGTGGCACTCTTTCACCCCAGACATTCATCCCTGAGGCAGGATTTTCCCAAGCTGACATACTCCAGCTGCAGTTTTGATGGACTTAGCCCTTCCAGCACACAGCAGGCAAGAGGAGTGAGTGTTTCTGATGCCTAGTTGTGTAACCCCGCACAAGGCACTTGTCCCAGCCTCCACAACGTGAGACCACATTCTCCACTCCACGACCGCGGTGAGAGATGGCCTGGCCCTGCCACCTCCCCAGGCCTTGGGCTCCTCTGTCTCCTCAGGAGGAGTATAGCTCATCCTATAGCCTTACACAGGGTATTTAGCGTCACTGAGATGACCTGGAGCCGTGGCTTCACACATCCCATTGTTGTGCTTGGGAGGGGGTTTATATGGCTATTTGGAGGTTGGTTAATGTAGCCAGAATTTGGCCACCTCCAGCTTGGCACCCACAAGTCAGCCTAGCAAACTGTCTTTATGAGAAGGGCTATTTTGTCAGTTCTGGCTGGTGGTGCTGCTGGACCAGGGGGACGATATGAGAATCACAGCTCATGCTGAAAGAACCTCACTTGATTCACTGTGCCTTCTGAGACACATCCTACAAGACAGCTACACACCAGCAACACAAGTTGCAACAAGCACTCAGAAATTATGTCCAGCCTAGTAGACATCTGCAGGTGAATAGTCCAGGCTGCAGGCAGGTAAAGGGTTGGCTCTACAAAACAGCAGGAGCCAATCTGGAGAACAGCACAGGACCTGCTTCAGAAGATGTGTGTGACGTGAAGCACACCAACCTGAGAGTAACTTTAGCACTGCTCTTGGCCTGTTAACGGGTGCTACTGGGAGGCAGGTCAATGCTCTTCTCTTGGGATGGGTGACAGTCTTGGAGAGGAGCAGACAGTGTTGCTGCTGCAGTACCTGATCTGGTAGGGAAGTGGACAGGCAGATTTGGGGGACCACTGCTCAGCTGCTGGCAAGTAGCATGGTAGCAAAAGATGTAGATTTCATGTAACCAGCTGGTTGTCCCCACAATCTTAAAAAAGCATACTGTGTTTTTAACATAAGGTCAATAATTGGTCATTGGTATGAATTTCTGTGCCTTCCCCGTGTGACTTCCACATGCGTAAGCATGGGCTCTGGTGTCCTCAGCAATGGAGCTGTGGAGGGCAAGTGGTGAGGAAGTGGGTATGGGCTGTCCCCTGCCAGGCCACCTCTGTACCCCATGGCCATGTGGGCCAACAGGTGCTGAGGAAACCAGGGTCCTGTCCCTCATCCTGAGAAGTTACTCCAGGAAGATGAGAGGCAAGGGGCAGAGGGGACTGGAGGGGCCAGTGTCCTGCTTCCCCATTCAGTCGCCATAAGGCCAAGGGCGGGCTTTTCCCAGCATAGCTGAGTTGCTCCATGTGGCCAGTGAGCCAGAGAAGGATGATCTGTGCAACCTCCTGGTCCCCTCACCCAGGGAACAGCTGCATCCTACGGGCATTACTGTGGCCAAGACAAGGCCCTCTGAGATCTTCTTTACTTGCTAACACATATTGCTCTGACTTTAGGGGGAGATAACTCTGCTTTCCTTCCCAGCTTCTCCAAAGAGATCCTGAGCTGCCAGCTGGAGCCATCTCACATGGTGCCCAGCCCCAAAGACAGCTTTGGGTTCTGAGGGTCCAAAGCAGCCTGAGACTACCATGGGTTAGCCAGGTCTCAGAGTGGGCGACCAAGTCATGTGTGCAGTGCCTGTATTTGTTGAGGTAAGTGGTTAAACACTAAATCCAGTTTGGTGCAGATAAGTAATGACAAAATCTTTTTGTACTGAACTGTTAGTAAATACTAATTTTTTACTAAAACGGGATACCTATTAGCAGAAATAACACTCACAAGACAGCTTGCCTGAACAAAAGCCGTGTTTTCTTGCAGCAATACCAAAACTAAAAAAAGGAAAAATGACTAAAATGCTCAGTCATCCTGCTATTAACCCCCAGTGAGTGCATCCCTGCTGGCTTTATGGCTCACTGTTTACCAGCACTGGGCTGTTATTGCAGGGCATTTAGAAGCACTGAAAGGTTTGTGTGTAGATTCATTGGTTGTCTAAGAAATCTTGTTGACCACCAACTTAAAAGTTAGTGCATGTCTGCTATAATTGCTCGCATGGCTATAAAGCATTCAAGTGATAATTGTTCTGGTCTCTCAAGTGAAGTTCTTCTCCTGCAGAAGCCACCGCGGAGGAGTGGAGGGTTCAACAGATTTATTTATTTTTAGTTTGCCTCCTATTGTGAATTGATTTGCTTGGAGACAGCTTCTTGGAGAAAGTAAGGCTGGGCTGTGACAGTCCTCAGCCTAAGAGGGAGACCTATTCCAACATCTCCTACCCCAGTGTCCAGGTATGCTGTTGAGTGAGGGGTGGAAGGTGCCACTCGTGGTCTTTGTCACTCCATCACCTATAGCTACCCTGAACCCTGGCTTGCAACGCCATCAAAGACACATTCAGCTGAGCTCATAGATGAAGAAACACTCTGCATTTCTGATGGCCACCCAGATGCCAATAAATCACAGCTAGTAGGGAAATGCAGGAGAATCAACACCTGCCAGGTGTCCAGGAGAACACTGTGTGAAAGGGGAATGGTCATAAAACCCTGAGTGGGCCTTGAGAGGGCTATTATATTTCTTCCTATAAAAGTGCCTGTCTCCATAGTGCTGGAGTGTCACCACACAAACACTGAGGAATTATGCTCCTGCTGATAAAACTCCATTTTTGTTCTGGCAGGGGCCATAAAGATGGAAAGCAGGTGCAGGAGATCATTAGTTCCCTATTACTGAACATTGAGTGCTGGGAAGAAAACTGCAGTCTGGTTTGCTCAGATTGACCTCAGTAGGTATCATTGGAAGGGGGGCTGTAGATCAGTTTGGCAAGACTGCAGTATTCCTCAGAGCTCCTTTGATTCCTGAGGACCGTGTCTTTTCCCCAGGAGAGCAGTGTATCCCTGGGACAGGGTGCAGAGATGTCGTGTTATCTCCATCATTGAGGTTATCAAGATCATATGGATGAGGCCTTGAGTGACCTCAGCTAGCTGTGTGAGTGCTCCTGCTTAGAGCAGACGTCTGGAGATCTCTTCCGACTTGAACCTGTCTAGGATTCATTAAATATAAAGACATCACCATTGTCTCAAAAAGATTCCCACACCAGAAATAGCTGGAAGCTATAAAAGCATTTATGGAGATAGCCTGAATGTTTCACCCTCTTCTTATGCTCTTTTGAGCATACTTCTCCTGAGTTATAAAGTTTGAGCCTTCCCTCCCCCCAAGACTACACAGCAGCATTGGAGCAAAGAGGAGATCTGTGACTAATGCGTTGGCTGGAAGGGCTTGCCCATATCCCAGTATCAGGAGCCAAAGTACTTAACTTGGTGACTGCTCTGACTTATCTGTACTGAAGGAACACGCCAGCTGCAATTATTTTCAACAAAGACACGATTTTTCTTTTTTTAAGCCTTGTGTAAATGTCATTAGCACGTCTATAAAGACAGCTAACTCTCTGGCACAGTACCCCTCCAAGGGGGAGGATAAGGACAGGCTAGGCAGCTTCTCTGGCTGCGTCGCAGGAGAACCTTGCTGGGCCAGAGCAGCTGGTTTGAAGCTTAGCTCCATTAAAAAGAGACAAGGACATAAATATGTGTTACTGCAATAATTTAGAGCCAGCTGAACTGCCCAGTAGGAGTAAGTCTGTGGAAATAACTGGGGGAGTTTGGGAGGATTGCAACCCAGCCCCGTGCTTCTGGTTTTATGGCAAACCTCTGGTGCTGTTCCTGAGGGATGCAGGGTCTCAGCTTTCCATGCTGCTGAGAACCGTGTCCTGAGGACAGCCTCCTCCCACTGCACACAAGTGCCTTTCCTGCCCCCAGACCACACACCAGCTTGCGGAAGACATTGTGAAACCAGGCTCATGCTTGAGTTTGGTGATGGCTACGCTGGCAGTGGTGGAAACAGCGTCATGGTGCGTAAAAGAGAAAAGGGCAATGCCCTGCTGTAGAGCACGAGGGAGACACTACAGAGCAACTGGAAGCCCTGTGGTACGTGTTGAAAAGGAAGCACCGTTTATCCAATTTTGGTGACACCTTGCCTTGCGGACAAGAATCATGCCACCAAAGACCCAATCTCTTAGTAAGGCTTATTTGCTGATGGTTTGTGGAGGGGAAACCAAAAAAGAAATGCTCACTGCTGTTGGGAAATGATGCGCTCTCTCTTTCTCCCCTCTTACGCTCCTGCTGCCCTCTGTTAGCAAGGCAAATGCATCTTCCACAGGTCGCTCTCCACTTTGAGTGCCTGTAAGAGCTACATTTAACACCAAATGAAAATTTGCTCCAGCAGCAAAGTACTATCTGGATGTGTTTATACTCTCGTGGTTTGGCAGAGACATTTTTCCTACCTACATCTTACCCTGCTGTGTACAGTTTTTCACCAGAGCATCCCCCACGCTGAGCCTGGCCTGGCCTGGCCAGCATCTAAAGCAAGAATGTGGGGAGCTCATACAGCATCTGTACAGAAACACAGACAGACAGCAGACTGAACCATCCTCGTTGGGTTTGAAAGCGGTCAGCTTCTCTTGGATTTCCTACATTTTTGCTCGTCACCTCCCCATGTCCAGGCTCACGTGTCTCGGTTGTAGCTCTGCTCGCACTGTTGTCTGGTGCTCAGTTAGCAACAGAGCCTCACTTTCTGATTAAGCAGGGCCATGAGCTAAGCATGTGTTGAAACCTCAACACAAGGACCTTCTTCAATACGTGAGAAGCCTCAAAGAGTGAACTTTCTCAGCCCATCACCAGCCCTGCTCTGGAAGCTGGACAAGGCTGGGGACAACTCTGGCAGCCCCTGTTCCCCAGCAAGAACCCTCTTAGAAGCATGAGAATGGGAAGAGAGCAGCAAACTCTCACCTGTGCTCTTCCTGGGGTGCTTGGATCTTCTTTTGGCAAACTTCAACAGTTTTAACTGTGTTCTGCCAGGATGTGTGTGCAGAGAACCCACATTTTCACTTTGTCATTGCATCCAGGACTTGAAATCCAATGTGCTCTAGATGAGGCTGCTGTAGTGGCAGCGATTCGGCAGAGCTGCTCCCCTGTGGGACAGCATTCCTGGGCCAGCCAGAGATTGTGCTTAGCAAAGGGAGTTGGATATGGACCAGGGGAACACCTGCCCCCCCCCCCTCTCCCCTTTACAGAGCTGTCCATGGAGCACAGACTTAGGAAACCTGAACCTCCAAACACCTCATCTGAGATCAACGTGACATCCCAGCTTAGTTATGTCTGCCAAAAGGTGGCACTGAAAACCCTCAGGATACAGAAGTTTGGGAACCTCAGAGCAAAGGCTGGGGGGGATGGGAGGGAATGCCAGGAACGCACTAAGAAATCTTTGTATATTAAACAGCAAGTGCACAATCACAGTTGCCACCAAGGGCTTTATAAACACAGTTATTGCAATGTCTGTATCCTCTAGCAAGTAACGCCTTGGCATTAGGAGAGAAAGCTCTCTTCTAGTGCTCGCACATCTCGGCTGCCCCAGATGTCAGCAGGCTTAGCTTGGACTTCCTTATCTCTTAAACAGAAACTGTCATCACATGGGGTTTTCGGCCACAAAACTGTCGGAGGAAATGGCTGACTGCAGTTGTCCCACTCATGACCTTGGGCCAGTGTTCGGATGTGAAAGCAGCCCTGGCCAAACCACCCAAATCACCTGGGGATGTGCTGGGGCAGGGCACAAATAGCTTTTAAAAATATTTAGTTCTTCCCCCTGCAATCAGAAAAACAATCATATGGCCCTTTTAAAGAGATCTGTGTTGTGTGCCTGATTAAAAGAACAGTAGTGAAAAAAAAACCCCACACCAAAACCAAAGGACCATTAAAAATGCTACAGATAATTAACAGCAGTTGGTTAGATGTGGAGGTGACAAAGAGTTTGGAGAGAAAAGAGAATGACAAATTGTTGCCAAGAAAGTGAAGCCCTTTGCTTTATGCTACTTTTAATGGCACAACTGCTGTCAGGCAGGGGATTACGTGCTGGGTTTCTCTTACCCACCTGCAAGTGAACAATCACACACACCTAACTCCCCCCACCCCCCCTCAGCACACCCCTCAGCCTGTGCTGTCCTCTTTCCCAAGATCCGAGCACTCCTACTGCAGAGCAGCTCTCAGCTGCCTTTGGGCAGTTCTGCCACCCCTGGAAGAATCCCACCAGAAATACCACACCAGAAGGGCCTCTGGGAACAAACAGCAGTGGGTGACAGCCAGTGCAGGCTGCCCTGAGCTGCAGGGGAGGGAAGCATCACAGACCAGCAAGAAACACCATGCAGTAGCCTTTTCCCAGGTGCACGCAGCTCCCATACTCCTCTGTGCAGGGGAGCAGCTTCAGGACTTGGCAGAAGAGCTGGGACCCCCCTGTGTCGGCATGCTTGGCTTTGTGATGCAAAGGCTGGGGGAGGAACCCGAGAACCCAAAAGTTTTACCTTACCCAGCTGCTGCAGAAAGCGAAACACCCTGGAAAGATAGTTCATCTTATGAAAGCGAGATGGACAGAAATAGCCACAGCCTGAAGGTGCTCAGTGTCATTTCTGTACAGAGCAGAGGCCAAGCTCGCTTCCTGCGAGACCGTGTAGCAAGGTGGGCAGTACTGCCTGCCATACCCCCAAGCTGGCCCACACCAAGACTGTCTGTGCTTTCCCCCCCTCCCCCCAGCTTTCTTTCTTACCTTATCTGCAAGTGGGAAAAGCCACAAAAGCCACCCAGCTCCGGAGAGTTGATTGTTTGAATAGCAGCACCTTCAGGGCATCACCTTGGTGATCAAAGCCAGGTCAAATCCTGAAACTAGCCCTGCCTGGCATGGACACCAGAGTTGCTCCCTTTCTGCAAAGGGGCAGGTTTCCTGCCAGTGCTTTTTATTGCAGTGACTACAGGAACAACTAGTTTGAGGTGAAGAAGGGTCTAACTTTCACTTGATCCTGGTATTAGGAAAGATCCTGCCCCTCCTAGTGCAACACCTCTCCTAGCACCCATCACAACCCAGTACCCAGGCGGAGAGAAAGCATTGATCCCAGATCCAGCCAGGTGGGGGCGGGGGGAGGACAGAGACTGACCTAAAATAAATGCAGAAAAACCTGAAAAGGCTGTTCCTGGCACTGCAAACAGGGAAAGAGTGAAGAGTGTTTCAGGAACAGAGTGGTTAGTGGAGAAACTTAAGAGCAGGGAGACAAGGGCCTGGCTCCTCTCCTCCTTCCAGCGGCTGCAGAAGCTCTGGAAGCATTTGTGTTGGCAGGAAGGCAGCAGGAATAGGCAGCTTTTTCCTGTTTCAGGCAGCAGAGTCCACTGTGGACGTGTGCTCCTCCCTACCAATGGCCACTTGCAGGAAGCTGGACCAAATCACCTCCCCAGCCCCATGGGTGTTGAAATAAGACGGCAGCAAAAGACAGCCAACATTTTGTTCCACCTTTATTTTAACAATCAGATAAAAACAGAACCATAGCTTTAAAAGAGTCATTACATGGCAATTATAAAGTGCATTTTCCATTTGAATGTTGTGTACAAAAATATCTTTTAAAAACAAACATGCAAAACATCCCACAAGGCACTTCCAGGCACACAGCAAGGAGAGCGACCCCCTCGCTTCTATGTTCACATTGGCAATGGAAAAAGGGAAAAGGGGAAAGGCCACAAGTAGTATTTTTAAACCGCTATTGGTCAAATAGTCAGTTCCCAGCCTAGCTTTTACTTATGGCATTGCTCTTCTAGCTTATCTTCCGTGTTCCTCCCTACGCACACCCCATCCGCAGCCTGAAAATGAACAGGCCCAAAGGAGATACCACCATCCGCAGCACCCCACGCATACATGCCTTGTTTCAGCCCACAAACAGCTCTCCATAGGCATGACAGCATGCCAGGAGGACATGACTTTTCTACAGTCAGTGTCTTACAGCATTAAACACCATACACTAAATCAAAAAGAAAAAGAAGTGTCACTCGGACTCGCTTTAAGTTTAAAACTAGGTTCAAGCCAAACCAGGCAACGGTCCCTTCAAGAGAGACCAGACGCAGGTTGAGGGCTGACCTGGGAAGCTGCTTGAACAGGGGAACCAAGCCTGATGAGCTCTGGGCCAGCAAGTAGACTTACCACCTGGACTAAGTGATCAAGCACAGTGAGAACACGCATTGATGTTGGGTTTTGAAAAAGCAGCAGTTGAAGGCTAGCTATTCTTCCTGCAAGCTCTTCTTGTCCCTTTCGGCATCCAACAGTGACCATAGTATCCCTTCTAGGTTAGGGTAAAAGAGCTTGTAAGTATTTTATACAGTAGTCTCCAGAATTAAAAGCTAGGTTTAAAAAGTTAAGTAGTCTAGCCCATTGCTTCTCTCCAGCCCATCCATAGACTATTATAGGCACCCCAAAAAATTATATAAAGCTTATGCAGTACAAAAAATAAGATTCCCTTGACCTCTATTTCTACAAACTATTCGGCACTCTCCCTTTGAGCTGAGGGATTAAGTTATTCTGCTCAACTAGCATGCAAGAAGCTTTGTGAGGCTGTTTGGCATCGCACAGGCTGGCCACCTCAGCGCAGGCCCAGAAGACAAGCCACCTCTCTGCAGACAGGGATGGCTCACATCAGTCATTTGTTTCACATCCAGGGGTGGTGTTAGGATAACCCCACATCTCACAGCTCCTCACAGCTAGTTCTTTGCACAGGTAGGGTGAGCCGCTTATGGACACAGAGATGCAAAGCTTGGGCATTTACAGGCTGAAATGGAAGCCACTGCTACAACAGCGATGGAAGCCCAGCATGTTGATGTTGATCCAGTATAGCCACAGCATCCTCACATGTGAGCAGTGCCACGCCACTAGCTGCCAAGCAGTCCACGGCACAGAGCAACAAACCATTAGGAGATCTTTTTTAAATAGCAATATCATTTCCAAAGCTTGTTTATCCCAAAGCATTGCTGGGATTGCACGTACCATCCCTTTCTTAGTCAAGGCACTTCCACCACAGTAGGTACATAGTCATCTTCTTATAACGGGACACAGCAAAGAGTAGCTGTGTAGCCCATTTGTGTTTAGCTCCTGTAACACCTGAGCGCAGCCTCCTGCACAAGACTCAGGGTCTCAGCTGGACAAAACCCTGTTTTACAGTCCACAGGAGGAACAACTGCATTTGCAGTGCCCAGCATGGCCAACAGCTGACTTCAGATGTCCATCACAGTAAAAAAGCATCTTTAATCACAAGTGATCAATGAAATGGGAAGGCTTTGAAGAAGGCAGTCAAGGCTGTCAACCCACAGCTGTGTTACAAGCACCACACAGCTACAGCTAAGCTCTATTTTTGGTAACACCAAGGGTATAATGAGAGTTTTCCAAGATCAGCTGATAAAACAACTAGTGACTAAGCATATCAGACATCTCCCACGGGCACATATATCTCCTAATATGGCAGACTGCAGGGCCACATTTCCTGTCATCACAGTTGCATTTTCATTTCCAAAACACCCTTTCTGCCTCCAGTAGGAAGGACCTCACACTACACAGGTGCGTGCAAGGAGAGGGCTCCATTCCCCGCCAGCCAACCACTCTGTCTCCCCAACAGGCATGGGCCAGCTTTGCAAGGAGAACTGGTGCAGCTGAAGTACAGCCCACTAAAAATTAATACTAGAACATATTTTGAAAAAGCCTTTTAACACTAGGCAAGCAACACAAACCAGCCACCACTACACAGCTTGGACAGACAATATAAGCACTGTAGTGTTTCCCTGGAGACCAGCAGCTTTGTAGAAGAAGGAGTAGCAGCACTGAAGAGACACACGAGCAACAGCTCCTGGTCCTTTGAGCATCTGGAGAGACAGTTATCTGAGTTGAGGCAGGGAAGGCAGCTCTTTATGCCAGAGATGCTTCCCTGACTATAAGCCCACCGCCAGCAGAGCGCTGCACATCTGGTTTTGCTGGGAGGCTTATGCAGACCTACATGGAGCCATACTTCTTCCACCTTTCTGTACACCTCATGTTCAGATGAGCTCCCAGGCCTGCGGACATGCCAGCAACAGTTAGTCTATCAAGACTTTGTCCTTGGGTCAATAGTAAGGCCCTAGCTTCTCATAGCCCGAATAGCTGGGCCACTCGGGAAAGAGGCCGTAGGAGCACCGAGGGCTCCCAAACTGGTCAAAGGCACTGCTGAAGTCAGGGCCCCGGGGGGGGCAGATAGCTTCCTGGGCAGACTTCAGTTCTGACCGTATGATCCTGTAATTTGTGCCCCTGTTGCTGTCCCAGTACACCTTCCCATTGCACTCAAAGGAGATGGCAAACTCGACTCTTTCGTGGGACTGAATTCCCTCGGGCAAGCTGATGTCAAAGGAAAATGTGTCCCGATCTGACCCTCCGTACGTATCCTTGACATACTGGCATGGGTAATCTACAAAGTTTTTCCAGGTGTCAAACGTCATCCTGATCTTCACAGTCTTTTCAAAAGCTAGATTCTTCACCTTCACTGTTCCCACAATGGAGCGCTCCTTTAGCATACAGTTTTCGAGGCAGACACAGTCTGCCTGGAGGCGGTTTCTGAAGTCCAGGTAGTCCACAGAGGGCTGAACAAAATCCAGGACAAAGCTGTCCCTCTCCACTGTTGTCAGGCCCACAATGTTGTCTATCAGCTCAGTGATGTTGAAAGGAATATCTAGTGGATCGTCAAACTCAGAGAACACCTTCACCATTGTCAGAGCGAAGCCTCTGCTATCTGCAAATGACACCCTCTTCTTCACTTTGTTGTGCGTGAAGGAGTTTGCTGCCTCTTCTGGTCCATTCAATGCAGTCTTGCTGGTCAGCTGGATGCAGGGCCGCAATGGCTTGCTCGGCTTCGGCGCAATTTTGCAGGCACACTTCTCTCTTCGCAAGGGTGAAGAGCACAGGTACAGCTGCATTGCTACATCCACAGCCATTGCTTGTTTGTGCGGAAAGTAGTCTAATACTCTGAAAGATGAGAAGAAGGATCAGTTGATGTTAGAAAAGCATTTTAATGTGACTCTTGTCAGACAAATGCTACACCACTTCCCCCCCAGACGTCCCAAAGAAACTTGCATCCCCACAAGCCCCTCAAGCTTAACAGAAGGCAGGTACTTGCATGGTGTGATTGGTCCAGACACGGTGAGAAACGTGCTACAGCAGAAGTGGCAGGACCAGAGCCTGATGTGCCCTTGAACAAGATCTCTTCCAATTGCTGCAGGGACGGAGTCACCATTTGAAGACACACACACAAGCGCTGCCCTATTAGGCTAACAATAGCAGGCTCCAGAGCATTTCTGACCCAAAGCTAAGCCCATGCCTCACTCCTGCTGATGTCCACAAAATCCAGGAATTATCAGATTTCAGTGCTACATAAAGCAGTATTCCTGCTGCGCTCTCCTCCCTCCAGGAAAGACTCTCCCCAGGACATCGGGTGCTTTTGTAGGAGCAGGAACTCAGTTTGTCAGAAGCTGCTGTACACCACTGACCTCACCTTCCAGAAAACCCCAAACATCCACTAATTTAGAGGCTAAAAAGCACTTGTTTGGTTGAGTTACATACTTTGCTCATCACTGTCTCCTAGAACTGCTTCATCTAAAATGCCCGCAAGTGGTATTGCAAGGATAGCAACAGGCTGATACAGCAGCAGGGTAGACACTCAGCTGACATTGCTCTGCACCTAAAGAGGAGCTGCTTTCTTCCCACTACTGCACTTTAAAACATGTCGGCTCAGATGGCCCAGCAGATTTTTACCTCCAGTGCACAGTTCTCACCTCCAGCCTCCACAGTGCTTGGGCTGAGCCCCTGGGAAGTATCCATACAGCAACAGGGCTCTGCCAAACAATTCACCTACTCAAGGCAGACCAAGCCTTTGGAAACAAGTCCTTCCCCTGGAAGGTGCAGGCCTTGTTCCCTTCCACCACAGCCTCCCTGCCTCCAGCCCATTCCTCCAGCGATGCAGCACTGTCCCTCTCTCTCTGTGTGTGTGCACACCCACTCCAGGGCATGTCGCACCCTGCACCTTGCCAGACGTAGCCCTGGAGTTGCCTCTGCAGCCAGACAGCTCCCAGAACATCTCCCCTATCACTCCTGCCCTTACGCTGAGGTTAGGCTGGATGCTTTTGGCAGAATCTCTTTGGCCTGGCTCTGGATAAACTGCTGGACAGCTTTATCGCACACGTCCCCCTTAAGTCAACTGTGTTGCAGCTGACCTTAAACACAGACTATTCCCTTAATAAAAATTCCCTGTTTGGCCGTGGACCAGGCTCCAAAGCTGCTCCCACCACACAGAGCAGGGCAAGCCAGCAGCGGCAGCAGCGGCTACGTGACGCAGCAGAGCTCCTGCTGCCAAAGCCACGTACAGCCAGCCCTACTACTTGATCACCATTCCCGTGCCAAGAAAAAGCAAGAGCTACGCTCTCCAATTCAGTGCTTTAACTCCCCACCCTGCAACACCAACAGAGCGGCTCTGAGCAGGCTTTCACAGCATCCATTCAGCAAGGGCATCTGTTTATTCCCAGCACGTGTGCCAAAGCTTAGCTTCCCAACACACCCACCAGCTAACTCCTTCTGCGTTGTTCCCTTCAGCCTCCTTTCAGCTCAAGGGGCAGCTATACAAGACAGACAAGCAGATCTGCCTGTCTGCTAACACTGTTCTGCTCATCTCTGCCCGGTTTTACCAAGTTTTTAGGCACACACACTTTATATAGGTCATTTCCTCCTTTAAGTTAATGCAGCCTCCAATGCTTCTCTTACTTGGGCCAGTTTCACCCGCATTGCATCTTTTCCCAGGGAAATTTATTCAGCTGAATTAATATAACTGCTGAGAAGTCAGGTTTCTTAGTAAGCTGTAGTTATTCACCATTTTTAGAATGAAGATGCATGAAATATCCAGCCTGATTTACATTACTTGGAGCTTTTTTTCCAAGCTAAGAACTATAGTAAGAGCTTTTTGTACCTACTATTACGCTGAGCTGCGTGCTTTTACAAACTGCCTTTTTCAGCTCATTTGATACCACAGACACCTCTTTCTGCTCTTGACAGCCTGCTGCTGCCCAACCCACGGTCAACAGAGGAATGTTCCCCCTTTGGGGCTCATATTGGCCATCTTGAACTTCAGATGCTTTGAAGGCGGCAGCAGGGAAGCAGTTTTGAGAGCTCACGCAGGAAAGGGAGCTCTAGGAAGCAAGCAGTGAAGGCAGGCAGCCCTGTGCAAGTATAGGGGCTGATTCTTTTCCCCATCCTCTCAAGAGGAAGACAGACAAGATTCTGCCTCTGGACACCTTCCTGCAGCTTTAACCCTCTCCAGAAGAGGATGTCACCGCTCACACTTCCCTCTTCTACTTCCAGGAAGGAGAAGGAAGTCAGAGCAAAGTCACTATTTACACCTAACATTTATTGACACCCTCCAATAGCCTCCATCCCGCTTCCAGCGCTGTTCGGGAGCGGGTGACCCTCTCGCAGAGGGCTCGACGCCCAGCAGCCGCTGAGCCACAGGATTTTAGAGGTGACACGCTGCCGGACGAGGCGGCGCTCGGCTTTTCTTTCTCCCCTCTTCTCCTCCGCTCCCGTCCAGGAAAGGCCGAGCTGCTCCGAGGGCACAGCCCAGATCTCACAGGCGTTTAACCGGAGGCCCGGGCCATACGTTCACCCCGCTACCGCCCGTCCCTTCTGCTCTCCCAGCAAAAGCAGCGCTGCAAACCCCGAGCCGAACCGCCACACCGGAGCCCCGGGACGCCCCGGCGAGAGACAGAAGGGCAAAGCCCGGCGGAGGAGCAGCCCCGCCACCACCTCTCCCGGCTCACCCAGGGAGCCACAGCAGCCAAGCCTGGAGGGTCCTGTGTACCCCATCTCCCGGTAGCAGCACCGCGCCGCCACCCCGTACCGGGGCTGGGGGGGACGGTAGGCACTCGCGGGAACCAAACAGCAGCAGGGCGGGACGCACACCGCCCGCCGGCGACAGCGGAGGGCAGGAGGACGCGAGCCCCGGCGGGGCCATACCTGGTACAGTGCATGAGGCCGGTCCCGGTGCCCCCCGCCCCAACTCTCTGCTGCTGCTGNCCGGCGGCGCACGGGGGGCCGGGACGGGGCCTCCAGCCGGCCCTGGCAGCGCCTTCAGAGCTCGGGGGCCCTCTCCTTTGCGGGGGGATCGTCCTCCCGAGCGGGGCTCGCTCGTTGTGGCGGAAGGGGCCGGCTGGGTGTCAGGGCTTGGATGCTGCCGGTGGTGGCACCGGTGCTGTCCCCAACCTGGCCGGGAGGGCAGAGCGGGGCTGGGTGGGCGTCGCAAATGGGCAGCGAAGGGAGAAACCTACAGGAACGTGTTCGTGAGGCGGGAAAGGCTTTTTTTGCGGGGGACACACGGGGGACTGATCTTTTGGGCTGGGCTGGCACAGGGTGTTCGGGTGCTGAGGGACGGGGTGGGGAGGTGGGTGACTCGCACAGCCAGGGCTTGTGGCCACAGTGCCGGCTGGCCCCGGGGGGAAATCACCAGAGGACACTCCAAAATCCTCTTTCCAGACAATATTTATAGCGTGGAGTGGGGAAAAAATTACTTTCTCATAGAGGTGACTTGCGGTAGGAAGAAACCACCCGCGGGGCCCAGCTGGCACTGAGACCTCTCCCATGGGTGTCCCTCTCTGGGCACAGCTGGGACGGTGTTTCCCACACCCTGAAAACATCTGTCGGGCAAGGGGATGCTCTGGCACAGACCCCGGCTGCTTTGCAGGGCCAGCTGGGACAAGGCGTCCTGCCACCAGTGCCCATCCCGGCTCCCCGGGGCGTCTCCTGAGGCCACTTCGGTGCAGAGCCCCATGTCCTCACCCCTGTGAAAGGTGCACACAGAGTTGGCCGCCCCTGCAGCGAAGTGGCTCTGGGGACAAACGCCACCTCCACAGGCAAAGCAGCGGAGGCTGTAAAGCCTGCAGCAAGGTGGGGATGGTGCATCGACCTTCTCCCCGTGGCCACGGTGGGGATAGTAGTGTTTGCTTCTTTTTGTGCCACATCTGGCCTCTTAACTGCACAGCTGCGAGCAAGGCTGCTCTCTCTTGCCTCCCTTACAAAGCGTAAAAGCAGGATTGAAGTGTCAACATTTGTTTTCTATTAACTTGTGGAAACACACACAGCTATTGTTAAAGCCAGAGGCTTCCTGCTGGAAGCTGCCATTTCAGGAACTTATTACTCTGCAAGGCAAAAGGGTTTTGTTGAGGGGAAAAAACCCACCCGAATAATTTCTTGCTTTAAAACCCTTTTTTAGGTAAAAGCAGTGATAAGATTTGAAGTTGGGGAGAGAGAGCTGAAAGATATATCTACTGTGCAGGAGACTTGGACGCTTACAGCAATATTTTATGTGCCAAGGGTATGGTGGGATTTCAGCATGTGCGACTTAGTGACAGGATTTACGGCAGGGATGAGGGGAACCATGTTTAGATTTGCCCAGGAGAAATAGAGACCCAATAAGGTGGTCACAGCCCATGGGCCCTCTCCACTGCTTATCCGGGCAGGGCCACTGCTGCCAGGCTCAGCGTCGCTCATCTTGGGACACCAGAGAGATTGAGGTAGAAGCGGTGAGTTTAACGGGATGAGCCCAAAAACCAGGAAGCCCCGACCTGACTTACACTTGCTGCTTTGCTCTGCCATAGGTTTCTCCTGCGCGTTGGTGGCTGCTCAGCACTGTGGAGGTGCCAAGGGAGATGTGGGATAGCCTCTGAGCCATGCACACCCCCCCAGCGCCAGGGAAGGAATGCATGTGAGGTGGCGGAGGACGCGTTTCTGCCCCGCGATACCAGCCCTGTTTGCCATGAGCAGGGCAGGGTGTTTCACAACTGCTCCTTGGTGTTTGCTTCCAAAGCAAAGGTAGGTGGAAGTCAGGGCAGGGCATTGCGGCAGGCTGTGGACACAGGCTGTTATCTTTGGGGAGCTGAGATAGTGGCTATATTTAGCTCCATGCTGGGCCCTTGTACAGTGGTCTCTGTGATTTCCCCACAGCTTTCCACCCCTCCTGCCTCGCTGAGGGATGAGGAAGAGCTTGCTCCCTGGTGTGGGGAAGAGGCTCCGTGGGTGTTTCTCCCCGAGGGAGCGTTGCAGAACCAGTCCCATCCATGACAGACATCTCTGGAAGGAGGGTCCCACTCTCCCATCAGGTCTCACCTGGGGTTTATTCATGGTTTAGCTTCAGGATTTACCCCAGAGCCCTCTGGGACAGGATGTGGTGGCTCCTGCACCCCTGGGATACAGCCCACCTGGCTCGCTGTGGGACAGAGCTTCTCCATCCCCTCCTGTGGGGAAGCCTTCCCTCCCCCACCACTGTCCCTCAAAACCCACCTCTACCAGCAGGCTTGAGTAGGTCCTTGGGGACCCTTCCTGGTCCTGCCACCTCCTCTGGTGCCCTGCTAGAGGCAGGGGTGGATGGAGCATCTTCTCCTCCCTGGTGGAACCGGCAGGCTGCTGCAAGGGCTCGGCCTCCCAGCAGCCGGCTGTCGGGCAGCCCCGGCGAGGAAGGGGAGCGGGGCCGGGAGGTGTTGTGCAATGTGTCCACACCGCAGCAGGCTGCAGGGCCAAGGCTCAAGGGCGAGTGTTGTAAACCGCTGGAGCGGCTGATGTAACAGCGCTGCCCAGGGAGCCGTGCTGGGGCTGCCACCGTGGGGCACCCCATCCCACACCTTGTGCCCTCTCCCAGATCAGCAGCCCCCCTCCTGCTACCACCTTCTCCCCACCACCCCGGCTACCATCCCCCATTGCTGCCGGTTGGCATGGGGGCTCCAGCCACCCGCACCTCCACATCCGAGTGCGACCCCAGCTTGGTCGGGAGCGCCCAGCAGTGTGGTTTTGCGGGGGGAGATCTTCATTCCTGGGTGCTGGAAGTCCTCAGGGCAGCAGCAAAGGTGCCGTGCTCCTTGTGCTCGCCACAGCAGCCCGCGGAGGCAGATGGTGCCTGCCATGGTGGTGCGGCTGATGCTGTTGCAATGTCGGCACTTGCCAGCAATTTCCAAATCGTCAGTGCTGAGAAACTGCTGCTGCCTTTGAGCCGCGCCGCAATGCTTGCACCAAACAGAGGAGAGTGGGGTTTTTTTTTTTAAGTCCACCTGTCTGTGACAAGGCTGTGAGGGTAACTCTGGAGTAATTTTAATCAGATGTTGCCTCATATCAAAACGCGAAGGGAGAAACTAATTTTGGAGTAATTTTTGTCATTGAGGGCATGTGGTCAGGGAGGAAAGCCTGACTGAAACAGAAGAGGCTATTTTGGGCAGCACAAGGGCACGACGGGAGAGGCAGCCAGGCCAGTGCAGTGCCCCAGGAGCACTGGCAGCATGGTGTGCCATCCTCCAGAAAGAACATCTCCATGGCTGATCTGGGTGTCTGTCCAGCTGTCAGTCCTCCCTCGTCCCTTCTTGACATACTGATGGATTTCAGCCACTCTTGACAGAGGGAAACTTACAGACCCCTTTTAAGTTTTGTGAGAATTAACAGCTGGTGGGGAGAGACCCAGTGAACATCCTCACTGAGCAAAAGTGGAGTGGGGCTTGGCTGCGGTGGCCCGCTGGCAAGTCGGTGTCTGCACATGTCATGGGGCTGGTCTTGGAGCGGTGGAGAAAGCTATATGATATGATAGGGATAATGAAAGTGGGATAGAGGGACAACATGACAGAAATCTGTAGGAAACAAAGCTTCTCTCACTCTATGGTTCACCATCCAACTTGGTCTTCGCTGCAACTGCGTGCTGAGGTCTGACATGTGTTGCTTGGGAGCTCCTTGTAGTCCCAGGCCCCTGTCCAGCTCCTGTTGGGTCACAGCAAACACAGCTCCACCGAAGAAAAGACTTGAGAAGTCCTGTCAGGAGATGGGATTCCCTTCTTGTGTTTCCATAGGTTTCAAACTCCTGTGGCCATCCCAGGAAATTAAGCAAAGAGCGTTCAGTATGCACCAGTATCAAAGGAAATCCTACTCTTGGTTAAGGCTCTTGACTGTGCTTTGGGGACCTGTGCTCCAAGGCAGAGGTCCCCCTGCTTCTCCTGGCTCTGTCCAGAAATGAGGAGTTAGTTCAATACATTGGCTGCAGGCCCGAGGTAGGATATTTACCTTGGCATGGCTCTCTTTGGATCTCGTATGCGCTCATGGTCAAGCACCCCAAGGAACATGTACTCTGCCCTGCTGAAGACTGTGGCACCTTCCCTTCCAGCCCAACATGCACAGAGAAGATAGCGTGGGGCCAGATGCAAAGCCTGGCCTGGTACTGTGTGTAGTAGAAAAAGACTGCGTAGTATAAAACTATGGTTCTTAATAATAAAAATTCCCATCAAGAGAGACCATGAAAATCCTTGCAAAAAAGGAGGTTATTGGGGAGGGAATGGATGCAAATAAGTTACTATAAATGCCTTAAGGAAAGCTGCTACCCACAGAGGAAAAGTGAATGGGCTTCCAGTGGAGGAAGAGCCCAAAGGGCAGCACAAGGAGACAAAACGACTGTAGAGCGACCAAAGGACAGGCAGGCAGGAACAACAAAAAGGTAAGTCCTCGGCCAGGCATACAACGTGCTTGTCAAAAATGTTATAGCAGTGCTAAGGTGAGACAATATATGCAGGGTACCAGCTTCAAACAACTTCTTCCCCAGAGACTGGGACCTTGCCTTCATGCAGTCTACAGATTTCATTCCCATCAGTGAAGTCCTGGAAAAAATCACAGCAAAAGAAAGGAGGTTGGTTGTCTGCCCCAAGATTGCACAAATCAGTGCAACAACTGTGTACCCATACTTGTATTTTTCTTGAGGGCATCCCTTCCCCTAGTGAACATGCACTGTGGAGATGTCGGGCTTGGTCTCCTAGAAGCTTTTCTTTGTTACACTTTTGTTGATGCAGAGAAACACGGTGGCTTTCCATGCCTTCTGCTGTTTGCTTGAAACCAGGAGTACCTGATTTTGCAGACTTGATGTGAAAATAAAAAAAAATAATGTCTGTAAGCAGTACATGCCCTCTTACATGAACGGAGAAAAGAGCATAAATACGCAGCCTGGACTACAGCCTCAAATCCTCCAAATTCCTTGTGTGCTCTTGCAGGAGAGGGACAGCAAGGGCTAGGCTGGAGGGGTAAGAGTATGAAAAGGAATTGGGGCTATTTCCATCAACACACTGATGTGACTGCAGAGACAGAGGGATGCTCAGATCCTCTCAGGCGGGCTGAATCAGTCCAACTGCATTGACAGCTCGCCCGGTTTACACCATACAAGTGTCCGACTGGCTGGACTTGGATATGCCCTAGATGAACAAGTCACAGTGAAGCAATGTATGTTTTAACTTTGGTGCCCTACAAAGACTGCAAATCTTATTTGGTGGGGCAGATGTCTTGGGAACTTGCACGTATGCAGGTCTGGGGACTCAGAGGGCTTATCTTTGTGTGAGAGGCTGTGCTTTGCCTGAAAGTCACTTGTATGCTGATGAAGGCTGAGAGAGAAAAGGCCAGACTGAGGGGTGCACGTAGTTCTTGATGATAAATACGATCCTAAGCTCCCTTCAGGGCTTGATGCCCTTCAGCTGAGCCTCTGTCAGTATCCAGGCTCTCTCTGCTGCAGCAGAGAATGGTTCATCCCTCCGTGCAGCATTTTGCCTCATCCTAAGATTAGTGCCAAGGAAAGATGGGAGCTGCTGCTTTCCAAACTTGCCTGTGTCCATGCATTCACTACACAGGGAATCTGAAAACCAGCAGGAGCAAGATGGCTGACTTTTAAATGGTATCTCGAGCAAGTACCAAAAGCAATGTCAACAGTAAAGGCAGGAGCTGAGCGGAGGGTGCTTGCGAAGGAGGTCAGCTGGAGCTCATCAGCCTTTGCATTCCTTGAAAACATTTTTCAAGTGTAACCTGGCCTTTTTATTTGGAAGTTTTAGTTTAATCCCAGAGAAAAAAAAAAAAAAAAAAAGGTGATATTCAAGGATTTACCCAATTATCCAGAAGCCTGAAGTTTCCTTCTTGCAGAAACTGACTGCTAGCAAAAATTACCCCTCTCTGGGGTTCTTGTACTTCTGAAGTTGAGCATTAAATGCAGCTAAGTAGGTCACTTGAGATCCCAGGTTTGGTGCATACAAATACCTCCACTGTCTGCAGGTAGCTTGGCATTGCCTCCTGAGTGCGGAGGACCCTGCAGAGACAGCTCTTTCCCTCTCTGGTCTCACAACATCTAGCTAATCTCATCTGCACCTAGCGGGAGTTGGTTACGCACAGCATCTCTGCACCAGAGCAGGGACTTCTAAACTTGGATTGGACGAGGCAGGATTTAGGAAATGTGCCTGCTGATGAGAGGCACACCCAGGTCGGGAATAGCTCTGACGGGACCTGGAAAGCAGGCCAGTTATTCAAAGGAAGCCTGCCGCTGGCTCTGGTCAAGGAGGAGGAAATCAGACCATCGGACCGTGGGATAAGTAGCGTTCCAGTGCTGACAGCTGGGAATAGCGCGTGTCCCAAGCCCATGGAGCCTGTGAGCATTTTTGGCTGTCTCCTTCATTCCTTCTCTTCTAGTCTTTGCTCATCTCCTGTTACTGATCTGCCCGGCTTCCCTCTGCTGCACGGGATGGCATGCGGAAGAGGAGGGTGCTGCCAGCCTTGAGCAGCAACCGCTGGGATCCTGCAGTAGCTGAAAACCAGCGTAAAGAAAATGCAACCCCCTCCCAAAAGTAAAACAAACTGGTTAGTGTTCACCAAGATTCCCTGTATGCCACTGTTCCCAAGCAGAAGTTAAAGTGCTGGAAGGCAGATCAAGGTGGTGCAGACACAGCAGGTGGCAAAGGAGGTCATTGGCTTTGTAAGATGGGAGACCAGCCTATAATGATCTGAACAAGGTGGCACCAGCAAAGCTGGAAAAAAGCAGCAATGGCCAGGGGCTGTAGGAAAATCAGTAAGTTGAAATCAAGATGATGGTTCTGAAAGTCATCACAAGTAGGCTGGGAACTGGATTTGCTGACTTAGCTGTTCCCGATAAAGGAGAGACAAAACGTGAAGAGGTGCAATAGTGTGTAGCAGCTGAACATCCCCTGATGACCGCTGTATTTCTTTGGATGACTGTTTTTTGAGACAGGAAGTGAACGCAATATTGCTTTTTCACATCTTGTGCAAGAGGACAGCAACGTGGGCATCAGTGTGACTCTCATGCATACATAAGCACACGCACACACGTGTACCTGCATGGACACACTCCTGCACAAAGCTGCGCACGCTAGGGTTAAGAATCTGTCTGTATGGAAAGTTGCAAGAGTTCAGTGTTATGCCCTATGCTCAAATAAGCTCAAAGAGCAGAACATCGTCTGCTGCTGAGCTTTTCAGTGGCAGAGAAAAAAGAAACCTGGTCCCACAGATTTTGAGCTGTCTTAGGTTTTGACCTTTTTTCACCTCCAGAACTGCACCTGACAACTGGGGTGTTTTTTCCAAAAGCCAAATGCCGCTCGGTCTCTACTGATAGGCCATCTTTCCTTATCTTTCAAAAATACTTTGATCCCCACTGTATTAGTCAAATTTTGTGCAGTACTGCTCCATCAAAACTCATAGTGCAATGATGAAAAATTGCAGGTAATACCAAACTCTCTGCACTAAATATTTGCATTCTTGTAAGGGTCACTTCAGAATACAGGGTCTCCTGTGACGTTCAGGCTCCAAGTGTGGTGACAGCCTGGAAAAGGCCAAACGCTGTGTTCTCTGAGGCTGGTTGCTGTAACTTTATCATTTGAGACTCACAGAGCACTTCGGATCTCATCAGCAGCACGTCCAAGAGACAGGAAGGTGCTGTCACGTCCTGGAGGAAGGCTGACCCACCTCTAACCCTGCCAACTTTCTCAACTCTCTTTGATTGCGTGGTCTTGAAATGACTTCAAGTCCAGGCTTCTGACTTCCCCTCCCTCAAGGTCATGGCTGGTTGGATCCTCCATGGGAGCCCTTACAAGGCCTAATGCAGCTCAGGTCGTTGCTGCTTGGGTTTGAGCTGTTTGACAGTTTTGGGACAATCTTTGTAGCCCTCAGCCCCACAACCACTAGAGTTGTGGTTGTGGTGGGCTTTGCTCACGTAAGGGATTTGCTTGGGTCCTCCAAAAGGTAGGCAGAGTTAGCTCAATCAAATCAAATAAAGAAGTACTATTTGCTTAACAGCTTCACCCAAGCTGTTTGTGGCCTCCTTGACAGCCAGGGCCTGGTCCAGCCTGGGCAATGACACAATTTGGGCTTTGCACCATTCTTGTGCAAGGAACCATGTGCCACACGTGCAGGACAGAGTTACCCTGGCACCCAAACTGCCTCCAAGCTTCTTTTTAAAGGCTCTGCTTAAATGTGAGCTAAGGCAGCTATAAATAGCAATCGGTGGCCCCTGGTTAACCCAGGGGCTTTGATCATGGTAGCTGGCTCCATGCGTCAGTGCCTGGCTGCTCTGGGCCTCAGCTCTCACATCAAGTGGGGGCCAAGTTCATTAGCACTCCTGGCTCATTGCTGCCTTGTCGTCTGGGTAATGGAGGGGGCATATGTTTCGTTAGACACCCATAAATATGAAAAAGCATATTTATATATTATCCAGCAATAAATATGTTTGTACATAACTACAACATACAGTTTGTAATAGAAAATACAACGCATAAATTGCAAATTAAGACTTAAGTGCAAAGCAAACCATTGAGATTTCTAAAGTTAAATAACATATTTTTAAAAAATCCCTAAATAAAGGGTTGGAGGCAGCTGCCTGAGGGCAGGGAGGATACTTGACACCAGCATTGCAAAGCAGGCAATGTCTCCATCTGGTACAGACGCTGCAGTAGGCATTCTGTTGCGGGTCTGAGCACCATGTATTACGGTGCTGCTGGCCCCCAGCATTTCTTATCTGCATGAGCATGCATCCTATTTGTTGAGTGGACTTCCTTTGTTTTGCAGCCCACTCTCCCTTATGGGTGTGTTATCGCCTCATGGTCGGACGGCGTGGTTGTGATACGTCAAAGGCATTGCACTGCACTCCAGCTTTAATTGCCTTTTCCGGGTCGTTCCAAAGTTTGAAGCTCTTAAATCATGTCAGGGCTGTGTTCCCCACTGCCAGGCACCGCCGAGGCCGTACGTGGAGGACTGTGTCCAATCTGAGCCCCTGGTACGAGAGAAATGATGACAAGGTGAAGCCCAGCAGCAGCCACCGGTTTGGTGAGAGTGTGGAGCACATGGCATATAAGGAGAGACCGAGGGAGCTGGGCTTCTTCAGCCCAGAGGAGAGATGACTGCTGGGGCCGCAGATGTATCTTCCACTGCCTGAGAGGTAGACAGAGAATGTAGACCCAAACCTTCTCAGAGGTGCCTGGTGAAAGGACAAGAGCCAACAGGAACTTCTACAACACAAGGACCTCTGAAGGGATAGATGAAACCACTATGCTCCAGAAGAATGGGGCAGCAGTACATGGCCCAGAGAGGTGGTGGCATCTCCGTCCTTGGGGACCATCAAGCCTTGCCTGGATGTGGCCCCAAACATCCTGGCCTGACTGTGAGGGTAGCCCTCACATGAGGAGTGGGGAGGGGGCAGACACCTCCAGAGACACGTCCCTTCCACATAAAGCTGTCCATGATTATATGATTATATTATGTTTCCCCATTTGAAACTGTTGCCCTCTGAAAGCATCAATGGCTACTGATTCCCCTGATGTGGTCTGTGGGAGTTCATAGACCCATCCCAGGGAATGAAGGCTCTCACAGGAACAGGTGAAAAACCACAGTGCTTAAAATTAAGATTATGTGATAAAATGAGCAAATACAGAATGATGAGAGGCAGATAAGCCATGGAGAACTCATATCAGTGTGGTATGAAATCCACCATTATGTGACTAAGAGAGGAGAAAGAAAGAAAGAAAACAAGGATGACTCTCAAAATGGTTTAGTAAAGGTCTTAAAGTTTTTGCAGATAGGAAGTAGTAGATGGGCATGAGCTCACTGCATTGTCTTAGAGCAAACCCCTTCTTTTAATTAATTTATTACTAATATAAAATTGTCCTAATCTGTAGGAAGCAATCAAATATGCGAAAGCCAAGTTATCCTAATCTAAGGTCAAGACATGCATCTCTTACTAATACAGAGGTATCTTATTCTGCATAAAGCAAACAAGGCTATCTGTGGGCTGTGTGCAAGTGATCTGGCTCACAGACCTTTGCCCACAGCGCGCGATGTGACTCTTGCACCTCTGAAGAGTCCTGCCCGCCTCAGCTCCCGCTGCGGACCACACGGTCTCATGCTGGGTATCGCTGTTACCCATGACATGCTCAGCTGCCGTCTGCACTGTTGTCTTAAGTAAGTTTGGCTGGTTTGTTTCACTGCTCACTCTGGTCTGAGACCTACTATGTGAATGAAGATTATATCAGAGATCCTGTCATCCCATCAGCTGCTGGCATTAGACCGCTCTTATTTTTTTTTCCATTTGTAAAGGAGGTGTACAGAAAATGTGCAACTCCCTGTCATGGAAACTTGTGGATGCTAAAAACTGATGTGAGTTCAAAAAGGGACCAGACACATTCACAGAAGAAAAAATGCCACCGTGGCACACAAAGACACTGCCGCCTTTTCAGGGAAACCTTGATCTGCAAATCGAGCTGGCTGGGGAAGTAATCCGGAGAGGAATCACTACAGGCTTGTCCAGCTCTTCTCTTCCTCAGGCATCTGCCATAGCTCCATACCAGACAGGGTGCGGGGCAAGACGGACCACATTTGAGCTAAAGAACTCACAAAAAAGCTAGCATCACAGATATGTTGGAATTTATCCCTAGAAATCTTCACAGAAAGCAAAAACCTACAGGCAGAGGGACAACTGCAGAGCAAAGAGCAAGGCTGCCCAATTCCTCCTCCCAACCCAAGGGGTCCTGAGTAGAAATGCTCCTGGGGTTTGCAAATAGCTTGATATCACCTGCGGGAACAGGTAGTGACCGGCCATCCTGAGATGATGCTTCCCCACCCACATGCTTCAGCTGGAGAAACCAGACAGCATTGGTAACTCCAACCACCCTGTACTGGGAGAGTTGGGACCGGCAGTGAGGGCACTGGTGAGCATCACTGGTGTAAAACTCAGAGCTGTCTGCCCCATGGCAGGTGAAACGAGTCTCTGCTTGATAATAAATAGGGCCATGAGAAGTAGCAGCCTGAGAGTATGCGATTTCTGTGATTCTTCAGGCAAAATACCAGTTTATTGTCCAAAAGCTGCCCTTTATGTTAACGCTGGCACCCCAACTTCTGTCAGGGGGCTCAGGGCCTGGGCAGGGAAGGGCCCAGATGTGGCCTAGTGGCTTTTGAGCTCAGGGGCTCAAGTGTCTAGAAAAAACCTGATAAGAGCCAGGAATTCAAGTGGTCCTGAAATAGTGATAAGGGCAGCTGGGGACTGCCTCATATGGACACACGGGCTGGGGCAGTGGGGCTTGGTATGCAAGGAGGTGGCACCTGCCCCACGCACTCAGTGTCACATTTCACTCCCGAGGAGACTCGCATGGTGCTGCGTCTCAAACGCATCGTGCAGACTGCCCTTTGCCTGCCCTACACAGAGTGGCAAGAGGAGAGGGGTCATTTTCCCAGGCAGTCCCCAGAACCTGAACTCCATGGAACCGCTGGGTGATGAGGAGTGGCCCTGCCTGCCGAGCCACCCACACAGGACTGCTTTGCTCAGCCCAGCTCCTTGCTGGCTGGGCTTCTTACTGCTTCCCAGAGTGCCAGGAAGACCTTCAAATTGTGTGGCATGTGCCCCGTGCTCCCAATGCTAAAGCATTGCTGTCAGAATGGCATCCAAGAGGTCACCAAGCTTGACCACTGAGGTAGGACCCCAGAAGCTGCACAGCCCTCCCCAGCCTCCCTCTGGGATGTCCCATATCCCGTGGTGGGGCACAGCTCTCCCTGCTGCACTTCCAAATTCCCAGCCCTCAGCCTTTGCCTCCCTGGGTGAGGTATTTGGAGGCACAGGCAGCCACAGCATCCTCATCATGGATTGCTACTGTGCTGGCCTGGTTTAGGGAACATCACAGGGAGAGGGGAAAAGATGGTTTTCATAAGTTTCCATGTCTCACAGGACTCTGCAGTGGTGTGTATCATTGTCCTGTCCACAAGCAATCTCCTGGAGTCTGGACTGAAGTGTCTGACCCAAAGCCAGTGCAGGCGTTGGCCTCAGAGCAAGGTGTAAATTCAGTGGCAGATCAAAGTCAGGTTTCAGCTCCAAAAACTGGAGCAGTGACTGGAGACTCCCTCACGGTTTGCCTTTCCTATGCCAGATGAGTTTTGCTTTTACCAGAGGTTGTGACCCAGTTTCTATTTCAGTGACCAGGTCCCGCAATGACTGAAGGTCATCCAAAAGTGGACCCTGAGCTTTCCTCAGCTCTTTTACCGGGTCATCTGAGATATCTTGATCTATGGGCCCCAGCATGAGGTAAAGCATGCTGCTTTCTGTGGTAAGCTGGAGACTGCAAGAGACAGGCATGGTCTGGCATCCAGGAGGAGCATGTTAGATAAGCCCAGTGCTAAAGTGGCAGCCAGCTACTGTGTCACCAATAGACGCCGGCTTTTTAGAGACTATTTTTTAACCTGTAAGTAAACCATGTCCTAACCTTGCGCTCCGTTTCATCTTGTGAAAAAGGATGTTTTTTGAAGTTGTTCAATGCTTTTCAGTCTCAGTCTGGACTCAGTTTGGAGGAAAAAGCAAGCAGGTGCTCCCATTGAGCGGTTGTAGCCAAGAGATGTGTTCTCTGTGGATGTTGTTGCAAAGTCCCCTGTGTTGGTGGCAGATGCTCTTTGGGGTGCTCAGGGCTAATGTCTGATTAGTTCAATCTTAACTCCAGGCTTCAAACAAGCACGGTGAGTGAATGCCTTCCAGAAGATGCCTCCAGCAAGCAGCGCTGTGGGCTCCCTCTCATCCCTCTGGGGACTGCGAGGTTTCCCTTTCTATGTCTGGACTCCCTGGGAGGTCGCTGCTGATCTGCTTGAGGCACATGCAGCTGCTGCGTCTTACACAAGTGCCTCTGTGCATTCTTTGTCCTCGGGGCGCCTGTCGGCACAGAGTTTAGTCTAACCCAGACTTCTCCTCTAGGCGGGCCTGGGGGATGGAAGCCGAATCCCATATTTCCCTTCTTGCAGATGCAAGAGGAACATGGGAGTCCCGGCTCTGCAGAGGCGGTTGACAGGCTGGCAAAGGGTCTATTGAGTTAAAGTGCCTGTTTCATATCCAGTGCAGATACAATGTAAACATACCGAAAATCTTCTGGCAGCAATCGTCTCCCTGAACTCACGCAGACTTATTGGGAAACCAGCCACAGACGGTTGTCCAGCGTTCTCCTGTCTGCTCCTGGCCCGCTATGTTTCCATTCTATGTCTCTGTACACTGTAGTTGCGTTCAAGCGCAAAGTGAAACAAGGGCTGAATATAGCAGTAGAAGCTTTGCTATCTCCACACAAGGGTCGGAAACTGAGTGTGGCCAGGGAGTAGGCTCCAAAAGCCAGAAGTGGAGCGCCAAGGAAATTCAGACTAAATGACTTTAACTCTGCCCAACGCTGAGCTGATGGGAACAGTGCCCCTGCTTTGCCCAATGGCAGGACTGTGATGGTGAAACAGGGGATCTGAGGCACGGTCCTGGAGCTCCCCTGTGGTAGGTGGCACGTATTACAGGACCCAGTGGGGCCTTTCCCTGCCTGGCTGGGAGCATCCCCTGCCCTCATTGCATGGGGAGCAGGAGGGCAGCTGTGGGGTCTGTGCTGGCCCCCGATCGATCGCATGGAGGCAGTGTGCTGTGAGCGCCGCCAGCTTCAGGGCTGAAGCCCAGGATTTATTCCGAGAAGAGCTTCTGTGCAGGGCAGTGAGCTCTGTACACGTGCCTGTGCAGCCCTGGAGCACAAAGTCAACACAACCCACTGCCAGGCCTTGAGCTGCAGCTGAAGAGAGGAGCCGCCAGGCTCCTGTGTCCCTTCCAGGTGGCTAGGGCAGGCTCAGGCTCCTCTCTGTAAAATAGTCTTTCCCTGGCATCCTGCTGGGATGCGGCCAGGGCTTGGCAGGTGCTTGATGGCCTCTCGGGTACCCTCGGGACGTAGTGCAGCAAGTCCACATCAAAGTGCTTGTGCCCTGCCAGGCTGGCATGGCTCAGCAGTGACTGTGTAACACCAGCCACCCCCAGAGGGGCTAAACCCTGGCTGTCTGCGCTGAGACTGAGCATCTCAGACAGGCTGAGAGAGTTGGGGTTGTTCAGCCTGGAGAAGACAAGGCTCCGGGGAGGCCTTCCAGTACTTAAAGGGGGCTTATAAGAAAGACAGGGAGGGACTTTTTAATAGGGCCTGTAGCAATAGGACAAGGGGTAACAGTTTTAAACTAAAAGAGGGTAGATTCAGACTAGATGAAAGGAAGAAATGTTTTACGCTGAGGGTGGTGAAACACTGGCACAGGTTGCCCAGAGAAGTTGTTCAGGCCCTATCCCTGGAGGTGTTCAAGGCCAGGCTGGATGGGGCTTTGAGCAACCTGGTCTTGTGGAAGGTGTCCCTGCCCATGGCAGGGGGGTTGGAACTAGATGATTTTCAAGGTTCCTTCCAACCTAAATCATTCTATGATTCTATGATTCTATCTTACTTCTCCCCTTCCTCTGGAGATAGGCAGGGCGTTTGAGTAAACATCTGGTGGCTGGTTTCATGGTAGGTAGCAAGGCCAAGAGCTGCCAAAGTCTCGCTCGTGCTGTTTTACCTTTTGCTGCCAGGCTGGGGCTGTTTAATTAAGCCACAGTTATTTACCATGCCCTCTGGTCCTCGTGCTGTGCTGTGTGGTGCCCTGGAGGCTGCCTGGGCTTGGGGCTCTCAGCGAGGCTGGGAGGTGCTGGCAGGCTCAGACAGACTGCACGCCTGAGTGTGTAACCCCAGGGTTATCTCCAAAAAACCAAACAGCCTGGCAGGTTATATGTGTGTGTGGCTAATGGGGGAGGAAGTTTCACAGCCCTTGAGCTTGTCCCAGTTACCTTTCATCTCCTATAGCCTTTATCATCTTCCCAAAGGGCCTGGGACAGCCTTAATTGGAGATGGGGGCTGTGATGGTGGATGCCAGGTTAAATATGTGTGTTTTCTTCATGAATAAGGCAATCTGCATCCTGGCATACATTAGATATGTGGACGGCTCACACATACTGAAGACTTTGGGCTGCCCTGTCTTTACCCTGGTATCTCTGCACCACACAGCCTGCTCAGGACAGCTTCTCCCCCCAACCATGTGGGATACAATGCTAGTCACACCCAGCATCTCCTGCATGACAGCATCCCATGCATCCTCCCCATCTCCCTCCCAGCCAGCTCAGGCAGTGCTGTCTGCTCATGCCAGTGTCATCTGCCCCTTGGTACTTCCCAAAAAGCCACAAGGCCATGGGGAACATGTTTGTCTCGATCAGCACAGCTCCACTCCTAGGAAGCAAGAGCCTGATAGTCATGGTCCCAAGGCTCACATGTCATTGTTCCCCAGAAAAAAAGCAGCCGGGTCATGCATTCATGCTGGATGCTGCAATCCATGGCTGCCCAGAGCTCTAGTTTGCAGTAGACCTGCTGCCACAGCCAGCCCCGGGGCTTTCCAAAGGGATTGGCAGTATCCACTCACCGCAGGAAAGATATGTGCTGAAGGTCACAAGCCTACCGTTCCCTGTGAAGCTCTTCCTTCGCAATGGCTAGAGTGTATCCCAAGGGTGCTCAGGGCAGGAGAAAAGCAAGTGGTCTTGTGGAGAGCAGAGCTAGCACCCCTCATTGCCTTGTAGCTCCGTGTCTTTGGCTGATGGCACTGCAGTGATGAAGTGAGGTCCTTCCAGGAGGTCTCTTGCCTCTACTGGGCTTGATTTTCCTGGAACAGGATGTACTGGAGACCTTTATGCTTGGGTCTAATGTTGACCTATGGCTTGCTGTTGACCTGTGGGTTTCAAAGGTTTTGAGAAAGGGAGACACAGACTGAGTGGCCAGTATTAAACAACCCCTGCTTTTAGGAAATGGGGTTAAACCAGAGTGAGCTGGGAGGAATGAAAGGGGGTGCCACCCTAAAAGAAGAAAATGAGCATGGCGGTTTATGTCCTGGGACTTAGTGGCATAGTCCCTCCAAGGAATGACAAAATGCTCAACTCCAACACTCCCACATTGCTCTGATGGGAAAATGCAGAGACCTCCCGCTTCCCGAGAGGCGGCTGTGGTCTGGAGGGTGGACATTTGGGCACCTCTTGGGAGACTGCCAGTCTCTGAGAAAGGCCTTGCACACCTTAAAAATCAGGACTTCAGTAGCTTCTGGGCATCCTGCTTGAAGAGACAGACCAAATTACAGGAGATTTAAAAATCTTCCCTCAGGTTTTCCAGGGAGGGCTGGGGGGGCGGGGGGGGTGGCATCTCAGCAACAGCCACCTGGGACAAGATAAAGTTACAGGGAGCAGTAGTAAGCGTGTAGGCAAATCTTTCGTGTTTATTCATGTGAAGTTGATTAAAATTCTGGCACTAAAATGAAAGAAAGGGCATACATCTTGGAAATGGAAACCCTGCCCTGAGATGCGAGACTAGCCTCCGAAGCAGTCTTAGCAAGCCCATTTGAATACTTCTTATATGAAAATTGAGGCAGCGTCAGAGCCATGGCTACAGGGCTCTATCCTCCGCTTGTTTCCCAGTCTCATCCCGCTGAGTTTGCCACAGCAGCATTGTCCCAGATGCTGAGCTCCAGAGATGATGTGCTAACTGCAGGGCCCGCTGGAGGTTTGGGATTGTTTTAAATAATGTGGGCTGCTTGATTAGCTGAACCAGCCTCTCTCTGCCAACACACTTGCTGTGTATGGCAAACACACTCCATTTTTGGCTTCAAGCGCACTTTCCATGTCATCAATGCAAAAAATTAAGTGGGCGCAATATGTCATAAAGGTAAGGCGATACTCCAACCCCCAAAAGACAAAAAAAAAAAAATCCCTCATTTATTTAACATTACAGGAAAGAAACCATTTAATCTACCAGCCACTAAGATCATACTAAATTATCTTGGTTGCTGTGAGCGCTAGAAACTTGATACAGCAAGCTCCTCTGTGAGAAGGCAATTGTTTCTATTTTTGTGGGGACTGGTATTTGTGGGATTAAGCAAGATGCTCTGGGCGCAGCCCCAGCTCCCCGGGTGCCTGCTTTTGGGCAGTATGGCAACAGCACTATTTTGTGTGGGGCTAAAAGCCCAGTCAGTGCACAGCAGTGTGCGGTGCAGTTTGGTCTGGCAGAGAGCAGAGTTGCCATGAGTCATAAAAGAAAGCCAAAATGCTCATCCTGCATGAGACTTTTGCAATCAGTATGATTTAGGCAGCATTATTCCAAGGAGGAATACCGACCCTGCCTATATCTCTTGCTTCATTCCATCGAATCTTTCCGGAGTGCTCTTCCCTTTTGCTTGAGAGTTGGGATCTCTCTGCCTGTTGCAGACTCAAGGCAAACAGACACTCAACAGGAAAGAATAAATACAGCACATACCAAAGCCCATTGCAAATTGTGGGCCCTGCAATAACAAACAGCTGTAGTTGCCTGGGCTGATGCTCCAATTGCCCACCTTCCTGGTATCTGCTAGGTAAGAGGAGCAGCTGCTGGTGGTTGACTTTGGCAGCAGTGGCTGCATGGTGATGCCAGACTGCAAGGGGCTGACCCTATCCTACTGCTCTTCTCTCTTAATCCTATGGCCTGGAGACCTAGCAGGAAAGGGGAAGGTGACAAAAGTCCCCAGGAAAACCATGTGCTTGAGAAGTGACCAGATTTGCACGAAGTCCAGCCAGTATGATCACAACTCTTGGGTCTCCTAGGCTAATATCCTCAAGGTGATCTGCGGATAGCCTGATGTTGGCATGCCATTCCTGCAACCCCACACCAAAAGGTGTCTTCTATGCTCTTGCAGTATGAGAAGCAGGCAGCGAGGCACATTTCCCATGCAGCTAATATTGTTTCCAGCACTGCCAATCAAGAAGGAAGACATGAATGGGATGTGATGAACAAAACCATGCATTCATCTGTTTTAAAGCAGTCTGGGTCTCCAGTATTTGCCATTCTCTCCCCTGGAGTCACCATGCCATCTGCTCCAGCAAGTGCAAGTGCAGATGCTCAAAAGCAGCATCCTGCAAGGCAATGACAGAGCTTTCACCATCAGCGCTAACCTGGTCTTGTCATCTCTCTTTGTGTGGGCCAGGTTGAAGTAACTCAGTTGGTTGGCACAGCATGCTCTTGGCTGCCTCTGAAGAGCTTTTGGAGGAGAAGGATTAGTCTGGAAATATATGGCAGCTCACTGCATGGTAGAGGCAGAGATGCAAGAAGTGCCCTGTGAGGACACCTGCACCTGAAACCCTACATCTGGGATTTGCACAGGGATTGTGCTGAAATCCGAGCGGAAGGTGCAAGGTGAGAAGCCCCCCTTCTGGCTGAAGAGTGAAGGTTGGCCACACCATGTCCCAGCAGAGCACACCATCAACAGGAAGCCGTGCAGGTATATGCCAGCAGCAGGGATGCCCTGTTTCACAGGCACCTGGCTGCTGGCTGCAGCTCACAGGACACCAAGGAATGGGCTAAACCCTACCACGTCTGAGACAGACCTTAGGAATGGCTAGGGAAGGAACAAAACAGAAACACCGTTTGCAGCAGTATGTCTGCAGCCAGGGTGTGCCCACGTCTTATACATTCCGCACAACTATGGTTTCCCCAGTGCCAGACGAGAGCACCAAGGGTTTTTAAAGGTCTGGAATGGTTTCTCAACCAGGAACAAGCTAGGGTTATTCACCCTT
The DNA here is from genome assembly GCA_008711295.1 of Anarhynchus alexandrinus. Classification (NCBI taxonomy): domain Eukaryota; kingdom Metazoa; phylum Chordata; class Aves; order Charadriiformes; family Charadriidae; genus Anarhynchus; species Anarhynchus alexandrinus. Next base: position 3,684,001 of record VUYV01000031.1, on the reverse strand, counting down.
GAGAGGAAAGATGAGGTACAGCTGCAAACAAAGAGGAACTGTCTTTCACCAGGTGAAGCTCTTGGGTGTCCTGTTACAAGGAAGCAAGTGGAGCTGGTTTCTTCCCACAGTGCAGAACTGAGAGGAGGAAGTCCCTGCTGTGGGATATTGAGGTTTGCAAGAGTTCAAAAAGGGATACCTTAAAGAAATAAGCCATCAAGGGCTATTAGATGGAGACACCTTGTCTGGCTCAAGAAACGCTGATCACTGGAACCTGGGTGAGGTTTCAGGAGGAACTGCACGTTTTCCCAGTCCTCTCTCTCCTCCTTAAACATAACTTCTTTTTCTTTGTGGGTTTTTTCCCCCCCTTTTTTTTTTTTTTGAAAGTTCCTTGGGGAACAAGAAAGGGAGGTGATGTGTGGAGCACAGGCTGTCCCAGGGTTATAATGCTTTATTGCTCACTGGCAATAAATAAGATCTGCTGTGATAGTCTGAGAGGAGGGCAGATTGGCCTGTTTTATAGCCGCCTTTGTCTCCCTGCAGCTCTTGGTACTGCTTGGAGTCAATAAAGAAGTGACCCTGGAAGTATTGGCAGAGGATGAGGTTTGCTGTTGCTCCCTGCGTGAGAGCTTTCACCGTGTGCTTCACATCGCAGTGGGCTGCACTGTCACCCCAGGTCTGGAGCAATCAAAGTGAGTGAGGTTTTAATGCAAACACTGAGAGCAGACAACCAGGGCAGGCATCAGTGACTTCAGGGCAATATCACGAGTCAAGGAGGACATCCTGGTCCAGAATACCAACTGTGCTGCTGGCAGTGGGGACTGAGCGTACCCAGATCCCAGCCTGCACCATGATGTTCATAGAGGGAACACGCATGGGTGGGCTGGATAAAAAGCCATCATATGTATGAGCTGGTCCCTGCTCTGGCTGAGCAAGCAGCAGTGGCCAAGTGCAGATGCAGCCTTCAGTACATAGAGAAGGAGGAAAAATCTGCAGACTGTTGGAAATCAGAAAGCCAAATTCTTCTAAAAAAAAGAAGTCTGGTCAAAGCTGGGTGGGTAGGAGCTGTTCTGGAGGCATGTTAAAACTAGGCTAATTTTCCAAGCAATGATGAATGGCGTGTTTTCTTGTGAAGTTATGCACATCTAGAGAAGAGATGATAAAGACATTTCTTTTTCTTGGTGTGCCTTATTAAGCAGCTAAAAACAGCGATGTGATGCTAACGGATATCTGAGATGCTGGAGCAATGCTGGGTTCACTGCTTCTGAAAGAGGAGGACCTTTTCTCATAATTTGGGTTTTTGCTCTGTTAGATAATGAGCTCAGCCAAGGGAGACAGCGAGAATGCATCTTTGCCAGGGCTGTTTGTGCTGCGTGTTGAATGCAGAACCAAAGATGGAGCATGGGCAAGGAGGAACTTAGAGCTATTAAGCAGAGCATGGAAAAACAGAATAGAAAAGATGATGTCTGCTTTTTTTTTTTTTTTTTTTTTTTTTACAAAGAGTTTTACTTCTGTTTGGGGAAGAGCAAGGTGTGGCTAGCCGGTTATTCTGGGGTAAGGAGCCTCCAAGTTTCCTGGTCCAAATTGGACCTGCCAGTTCCTGGACATGAAGGGTTAGAAACATGTTGGTGTGAGGTGGCAGCTTGGCTGAAAGCAGGTGAGCAAGAAGTGTGTTCGACAGCATGCCTGCTGTAAAGAGTGCCAGAAAGCAACGTGGGGCACAGAGATGAGGACAGAGGAGACAGTGAAGGGTCAGCCACTGGCAGTGAGAGCTGACAAGACATCCATAATGATGAATTCAACCCACAGTCATTATAAGCAGCAGTCAACGCTGCCCTTATCCAGCCATGGTGTTGCTTGATCTTTGCAGGCAATCTCACCCAACCATGCAAGGGACCCACCATCATGGGTGGGATGCCCATCTTCCCACGCTCTCAGCCATAACCTGCAGCAAGGGGGGACAGCAGCACTTCACATTGCTTTAAATATTGTGTCCAGGATAAACTGACATTATGGACCTGCGTGGCAGGAGACACCTCAGTGGAGCAGGGTATCAAAGAACTGGAAACAATCTTTCAAAATCCATATAGGTGTGTGTGAATCTACATATGTATCTGTCTATATATGTGTGTATATATATACACACATGAGTGTCTCTGTCACCAAGCGGGAAGCCCCTAATGTCCTTCTAGCACAGCTATCCCCCAGAGGGACCAGCTTGCCTGCAACCCTGGAGAGATGCTCCTGCCCTGTTGGTGTGGGATGACGGTGATTTTCCTTCCTTTTCCCAAAGTGGAAGGATCAGAGCCCCAGAGCCAAGTCAGAGCTACCAGGGCCAGGAGACTTTCCCCCCATCATCCTGTCCTGGGCTAAACCTGGGCTTGGCCTCCTAGCAGAGTCTGTATCACCTTGTCCTCAGCAAAGTGTGTAAGGAAGCTTTGAGCAGGGTTTGGTGGCAGCCCGTGAGGCTGGAAGGTGGGATGTGCAACAGGGGAGGCTGTTAGGCTGGGCGCGGGCTGCGGCGTCTGGAAGTGGAAGTCCTGATTTCCTTCTCCGTTCTCCCCAGGTCTCACAGATAACTAAGGAGCCTGGGAAGAGCAGGACGACAAGGCAGGGCCTTCCTGCAGCCTTCTGCTGCTCCCCAGTGGCTGCATGGAGAGACATCACAGGCAGACCCTGGTGGGCGAAGCCCTGGTGGGAGGCAGTGAGGGGGCTGTGGCATCTGTAAGTGGAGGTCCGGATTTTCTTCTCTGTCTTCCCCAGGTCTCACAGATAACTCTCACCAGGCTGGGGAAGAGCAGGATGACAAGGATGCGGTGGAGATGCAATCGCAAGCCTAGAGTTCTTAGAAAATAAGCAAACTTTTTTAGACCCTTTTGGGCACCGAACAGTACCTTCTGGGTTTATTTTCCAGAATCCATGAAGGAGCTTGAAACCGGCTCAATTTCCTTATCCTGATAATTCCCTTGCTTCTTAAAAAGATCGTCCTCTCCTGTTCTGTTCTGAAGCAAATGGCATGAGGGCAAACTCATCAAGTTTCCAGCCACTTCTAGGGTGGTGAGAGCAGTGTAGCTCATGTTGTTACTGCGGAGAGCAAGAAATTGTTTCCTTAGTGCATTCATAAAGTTACTCCTCCAGATGGCCTGAATGTTGTTCCTTTCCAAATTAACCCTGTTAATTAATGGAAAAATACTAAGTTAAAGGATGGTGTTTCTTTAAGTTTCTTGCCAGACTGCATCACAGCAGGCGCTAGTATCTCCTCGTTCTCCCGAGCAGTGCCTTAGATTTGTAAACTTATTTTTCCAGGGCTGTTTGGCCTTTGGGAGGTGGGAGGATTTGCCCACACGTCTCAGTGTTGGTGTTGCTCCTGCCTAAGGCTCTTGAAGGCTGGAGGTACCACTTGTGAGACCGCTTTGTTGCTGATTAAAATATCCATCAAGGCAGATGCCACCGCTGCTGCTGCTTGCTTTGGGACTGGTGCTGGGCACATGTGCTGGCCACGAGGGTATAGGTTGGAGGGACGTTTAAGCAAAAGAAATACAATTCTGCTAAGCGAGCAAGGTAGAAGAATGACAAATGAAGGACAATGTCTCCAGTCATTTCCTATCCCTCTGGCAAAGCATCTGTCACCCACTTTGCAAGGTTGTCCCAGGCCAGAGTTACTGGGGTTACCTAGTATATCAGGGAGTCCTCCAGCACTGGGGCACCACTCTGCAAGTCTCACCGGAGCGTGGCCAATGCTTTGGGTTTCTGAGGGCCAGACCCTGAAGTAGGAATTGTAGTTCTTGGGCACAAAGTATTCATTCAGCTTGTTTGTTCAGGATTGAAAAGGGGATTTTTGTTACCTGGAAAAAGCTTCAGGTTTTGAAACTGAAATAAAAAAAATACAACCCACCTTTATTAAAATAGTTTTGAATGCTCTGAAATGTTATTTTTAGTAACTTAAGCATTGAATAAGATGTTTTCCTCGGAAGGAATGGGTGTCTCATGAAATCCAGTTTTTCTGCTGGAATAAATTTTAGACAACAGATTGCAGGCAGTTTAATTTTGAGCACGGACGTACAGCACAGAATCAAGTAGAACTGACTTTCTTTATGGGAACAAGGTTGCAGTAGCTTAATAACTGATGTGAGGCAGGGTGTCCCACTGAAATTTTTTTTTTTACAAGAATGACATTCCTCATCTATAGGAAAAGAGTGCTTAAAAGTTACTGGAAAGGAACAGGAATAGTTTCAAACTTCTTACACCAGTAATGAGAAAATAATCTGATTGATCATATAGCAGAAAAGGTACATGTAATTTTATGTCAACATTACAAAATTGATCACACTATTTAATGTGAAGCTGCCTTTGGATATTTGAAAAAATTGTTTGCTGTGCTACAAATAGTTAAAGGTGAAAAAGTTATTTTGCGCTTATTGGGACATGGTGCTGGACTTCTGTTTAGTGTTTTGCATGCTGCTGTTCAAGTGAGCGCAGATTTGCTCCCTCTTATCATTTTGGTGGGAGCCTTCTGCTATCTTCAAGCCCCCCTTCACTTTTGGAGACAGAGAAGGGAGAATCTAAATGTCAGTGAGAAAATGAGATTTCCCAACTGATTGAATTGGGGGGGGAAACCCAGTACCTCATAAAGCACAAGTCACTGTATGTGCATACGAATATAATTGTGTACAGTGGGCCACTGTCTGTGCATACATATATCTTTATGTTCTTTTATCGATACACATATATTTAAAATACTTTGACTTAAAATCATGGTTTTTAAAAAAAACACCTCATGCAATTTAAGAGCCTGGCCACACCAGGTGTCCTCTCCATCACTGCTGTCCCAGCTCCCCAAGCTAATGCTCAGGTGCACCAGAGATTTCTGCTGTACCCACTAACTTCTGGACCCTTTTCCACAGTCCCTCTGCTGCCACCTGCCCTTCCCAGCCAGCTGCTGTGAGGAGTTACCGCTGCCGTAGATATCAAACGATATCAGGGGAGCCTGATATCAAACGAAGGCAAAAGCCATGCTGGAATTAAATTGCGTGCAAGGACAGGTGGGCAAGGAGAGCCCACTAACCTCTCAGGAGCGATGCACATTGCGACCCCCAGCTCAGAGAACTACTAGAGGCTTGCACATCCACCTGGGCAGGCTGCCATAGCCCCTTCCCAGGCTGAGGAAAGGATATGGAAAGCAGGAAAAGGACCGCACATGCAGGACACCTCGCTGGGCATCCCTAGGGGGCAGGAGGGTCCCTGCTGGGACCTCCTTACAGTACTGTCCTCCTCCTTCCCATCACAGAGATACTGCTCTTGGGCATAGTCTCTTTGTCCCCTCCCTTGGGGTGGCTCTCACAGTGGTACAGGTGCAGTGCCTGTTTGGAGACAGTGCTGGACATCCTGGGGAGAAAAGACTGTGATGGGGGTGGCAGAGCTGGGGCAGCCCCTGGAGACGAGGCAGATTCCCAAGGACCTACCACAGCTCTCAGCACTGGTCTGTAGGGGTGATGAGGGCATCGGGGCTTTCTGCATGGCCTGGCGGTGCCTGGATAATGCCCTGCTGTGTGTCCATCTGTCCTTTTCGCTCCCTCCCCTGGCCGCTAGGACCCCCTTGCCTGGTATCCCTGCCCCAGGGATGATGATCCAATTGCCCATGGGTGCTGGGATGTCATCCCAGGGAGAAGACAGCTGCGTAAATCTGCATGCTGGGCTGCAGCACTGGTAGGGATGTATATTAGGGCTGTGCTGTGATGCCATTGGTGGAAGGGAGTACCTAAGGGTACCTAGGTACAAGGGGGTACCAAGTGATCATGGGGCACCACATCCTGGGACAAATGGTCTCTCTGGCCATGTCATGGGCCATGTCATTTGACTGGGGCGTCCCCCTTGTGCAACCTGACCCAGAGCTGTGCAACACCCTGGTCTCTCCATCTACCTGATGGTGCCTCTGCCCTGAGCTCCCAACTGACTTGGCTGTGCCAGAGCCCTTCCTGTGCTGGCATTGTAGCTGGTACCCAGTCTCTTCCACAGCACGCAGGACATCATCCCGAAGCTTTCCCTTCCTAAGCAAACACCACTCATATGTGCCTAAACATTGTGCAGAGAGACAGTGGTGCCAGTGAGTGCATACCTGCAGCAGTAACTGCCCGGATTCAGCTCACGTGTGGGGAGCTTTCATGGGGAGACTAGAGAGGACGAATGCACAGCATCCACGGGCATCAGATGTGCTTGAAGCACAGACTGATTTTGGGGGTGGACAGTCATGCCACCACGCGCAGCCGGGTGGCAAGCCAAAAGCCGTGGCGGGGCAGCACGCTGGCAGCTTCCCCCGGGTGTACAGCGAGGGGGCCGCCACCCCCCCATCTCCCGTGCCCCCGGGGCCACCTCCTCGGCTTTGGCGATGCCTCTCCGCTTCGCCTGGTGGGAGGGAGCTCCTTTCCCAGGCGGCAGCAGGTGCCTTATCCTCTTTCTGGGCTGTTTTCCTCCCTCAGCCGCTGCTTTTGCTCTCCTTGTTGTGCTCCAGCGGCTTCTTCCCAGCCCTCAAGGTCGCGGACCCGGCGGCGGCCGGGCGGGCGGCAGCTCGCCGCCCCGGGGGCCCGCGTTTTCGGAGGGAGCCCCCGCGTTCAAGGCTGCCGCTGTGCCTTCCCACGCCCGGCGCAGGTGCTGCGGGGCCCGGTTCACACGGCCGGCTCTCACAACAACCCCCGCCCGATAAGGCGGACGAGACCGGGCGGCGAGCGGGGATCCGGGGACCCTTCGCCCACCCCCACCTCGCCCCGGCTTTTGGGGGGCGGCGCGCCCCGAAGGGCGCCCGGCCCGGCCCCGCAGCTGCCCCGCCCGAGGCCGACCCCCGATCCCCCCCTCTCCGGGCCCTGGCTGGGGGCTCCCCGGGGCGGCTCAGGCGCAGCCCCCGCGGCGGCGGGGCGGGCCGGGGTCTCCTCCGGCGGCGGGCGGTGCCCGCGGTGCCCAATGGCTGCCCGCGCCCGGGCATAAAGGCGGTGGCGGCGGCAGCATCGCGCTCCCCTCTCGCCGGCCGGGCCCCCCGGAGCCGCCCCTCGCTGCCACCGCCGCCGCCATGGGCCGCCCCCCGCCGCCGCTCCGCCTGCTCCTCGCCCGCCTCAGCATCCTCCTCCCGCTGCTGCTGCTGGCCGGGACCGCCGCCGGCACCGGGACACGCCGCGCCCGTGAGCCGGGGCCGGGGGTGGGCGGGCCGGGGAGGTCCCTGCCCCATCCCGAGGGGCTGCGGTGGGCGCCCGGCCGCCGCCTCGGGGCTGATTGCTGCCCCTCCACCGCGATGGGCTGGGGGGGGGGTTGTCCCTGCCCCCTGGGGTGTTCCCGTTCTGCCCCCCCCCCAGTGATGTGGGGATCCCTGCACCCTGTGGCATCCTTCCCGCCCTGACAGCATGGGGGTCCCTGCACCCTGGGGAGCTCTGTCGCGCTGCCAAGGGGGTTTGGGTGGGTGTCCATGCCTTCCCTGGGTGGAGGAAAATGAGGCTGCAGTTCTCCCTCCGGCCCCGCAGGAGGTCCTGGGGTGCCCCTGGCTGGGGCCAGAGCCCCTCTCCCCAGGGCTACGCTGAGACCCCCCAAGCGGGGACTGTGCGGAGTGTATGCCAGTGGGTGCTTGGTGGTCGCCCGGGCTGACTGCCCTGGTCGCCGGGGTCCCTCTCTCCCGCAGCGCCCGCCAGCCCCACGTGTGCAGCCTCACGCCAGGCCGCCTGCGGTGCTGCCTGCATCCCCGTTCCCTGGCTCTGTGATGGCGAGCAGCAGTGTCCTGACGGGACAGACGAGCAGTGTGGTGAGCAGGGGGAAGCCGGCACCCATCCTCAGTCGTGGGGTGGCCTGGGGGGGGCTGTGCAGGGAGGGAGGGGCTCTCGGGGGGGAGGGGGGCAGGCCAGAGGCACCTTGCTCCTTGCTGGCTCTGCTAGTGGCTCCTGTGTGGCATGCTGCAGGGACGTGTGTGCCCCAGAGCTCCTGGGGGATGTCTGGGGCATGGGGACATATCCTGGATCCCACAGTGAGCAAGGTAGCTCCCCACCTGACAGAGAGCCTTGCTGGAGGCTGCTGGGGGCCAGTCCCGTGGGCATTGCCAGCACTTGCCAAGATGGAGGGGACCATTGTGGTTGTGCTGGAGCGGTAGGTCCCAGTGACTGTGTGGTGTCCCTGCAGATGTTGCCTGTGGTGGGGACCCCCATGTTTGGCAGTGTGACAATGGCCGGTGTGTTTCTAGCAGCTGGCGTTGCGACGGTACAGCTGACTGCCTGGATNACTGTGGTACGTAGTCTGTGCCGGGGGGGCTGAGTGGGGGTGGCTGGGGGCACAGGGCGGGGTGCCTGTGCTGCTCTGTTCCCTCAGTGTGCGGGGCAAAGAAGGTGCAGTGTCCTGGCACCCACCACTGCATCCCACACTGGGAGGTGTGTGATCGGCATCAGGACTGCGAGGATGGCTGGGATGAGGAGGGGTGTCCCCAGCAGCCCTGTCTGCCCGGGCAGTGGCAGTGCAGGAACAGGGTGTGCATCATGGCTGAGTGGAAGTGCAATGGGATCGATGACTGTGGCGATTCCTCGGATGAAGATGTCTGTGGTAAGTGGGCACCCTGGTTGCTCTGCAATAGGGTGAGACATCTCCAGGCCATGTGTGATGTAGGGGGTACTTTGCCTTCCTGGGTCCCAGCTCCTCTTTGGGTGGTGGCAAGCATCCCAGGAACCTGTTGATGCTTTGTGGGGCCTCCCCACATGTCTGGGACCCATGGCATCCCCTGTGCCCACCTGGTATTAGTCTGCTCTCCTGACATGAGCTGTGTGTGCCATAGCCCCCTGCCCACCTGGCATGGTGCGGTGTGACGAGGGAAAGTGTATCCTGGAGTCCCTGATGTGCAATGACGAGGATGACTGCCTGGATGGCACTGACGAGCCCAGCACCTGTGGTGAGTTGAGTGGGGCTGGGGGAAGGCGCAGAGCCATTCCACATCATGTCACCCCTCTGATGTGTCCCCGCAGGTCGAAGCTGCTTTGTACGCAATGGGGGCTGTGCGGAGACATGTGCTGACACACACTGGGGAGTGCAGTGCTCCTGCGGGTCTGGCTGGGTGCTGCAGGCGGACGGGCAGAGCTGTGCTGGTAAGATGTCGGGGTGCACACGCTTCAGGCACACGAGCCCTTGGCTACCAAGGGCCAAGTCCCTGCGGAGCCAGGGCTGTGCAGGAATCCCTCCCTCAGCCCCGCTCCTGCCTGCATGTCACGCCTGGCCCCCCAAAGGCTGTGTCTGGGTCATGTCCCAGCAGCAGCTGGTATCTAGGGAGCCTGCCTGTGGTCCCTGGGGAGCAGGGGCTGTGCTGCCCGGGGACAGCTAGCCAGCTGTGTGGCAGGCTCCTGGCAGCACCTATCTCTGCAGATGTGGACGAGTGCTCCCGGGAGTACAGCCCTTGCAGCCAGCTCTGCAGCAACACCCCGGGTGCTTTCAGCTGCGCCTGCCTCCAGGGGTACATCCTGCGGCACGGCACTGCCTGCGAAGTGGCAGGTAGGGTGAGACGGGGAGCCCGGGCTGTCTGACGGGCTGGGCAGTGGCCCCAGCTAGCCAGGTCCCTGCTCACCGGGTGACATGCCCCTCACCCTGGTAGACAATGCAACACAGATCCTGGTGGCCGTGGGGCAGGACCTGGCCCTTCTGGATGTGCGAACCCAAGCCTACCGACCCCTCCTCTCCACCGAGACCGAACCTCGTGCCCTGGTGTACGACCTGCTCCGGGAAACCTACTACTGGCTGACAGAGGATGGCGAGCTCCGTGTTCGCCTCCCAGGGAAGGGCACGTGGCCCCTCTATGCAGGTGGGGAGGAGTGAGGGTGCTGGGTACCATAGTAGGGCTGAGATGGGTGCTGAGAGCTGGCCCGCCACCCCAGCCCTGCCTTTCCCGTGGAAAAAGGGGCAACCTGGGTTTTGCCTCTTGGCCTAGAGCAGGGGTGGTGTGCCTTAAACCACTCTGTCTCTGCAGATGTCGGGGAGGTCAACAGCATCTCCGTGGACTGGTTCACGGGGCAGCTGTACTGGGCCAGCAGCCACCCTGCAGCCATCTGCGCGGGGCTGGGTGATGGCCGGGGCTATGTGACAGTGCTGGGGAAGGATGTGGCACCGGAGCAGCTGACAGTGCATCCAGCTGCAAGGTGAGGAGCGAGTGAGCCTGGGGTTGGCCCCAGGCTCCTGGGTGACCGATGCCAGTGTTGACTGTGTTGTGCTGGCTGTGGCAGCACTGGTGTTATGCTCTGAAGTGGGTGCTTAGTGCCTGTCCCCCAGGTCCCTGTACTGGGTCAACCGCGGGCAGAGGGGCCGGACAGTCATTGCTGCAGCTGGCATGGATGGCTCAAACCGGCGGGAGCTCACAGTGGTGTCCATGGAGGAGCCTGTGGGGCTGAGCCTGGACCATGTGGCTGGCAGGCTGTACTGGATCAGCGAGTACAAGGAGGTAGGGATGTGGGGAAGCAGGGCTCTGCCCCCACAAGGTGCTGGGAGTGGGGAGGGTGGCTCTTTTTCCCCTGTGGCTACGGCCACAGCATGGGAGGGAGCAGGGAGAGGAGCCCAGATTTGGCAGACATCCCTGGGCTGGGAGGGGGAAGGCACCACTGTGAGCCCTGTGGCTGTGGGACAGTGCTAAGTTGTGGGGGTGCCACATGGTCACTGTTCCTTGCCTTGTCCCCAGTCCATCGAGACACTGCGGGTGGATGGCAGTGGGCGCCACTCCTTTCCTGCTGTCCTGCGGAGCCACACGGAGCCACTGGGCCTGGCTGTCTTCGAGAGCCGATTCTTCTGGACTGATGGCACAGAACTGGCGTCAGCTACCCGGGCCTCTCCCCAGGAGCATGCGGTGCTGCTCCGTGCCCCCGTCTCGGCTTTCACTGTGCTGCATGCCCTGCAGCAGCCTCCCCGTGAGTACCCTGCCAGGTGCCTGTGCTGGAGCAGGGCTGGGAGCATCCCCACCACTTCCATGGGTGCCAGCAGAGGCTGAGCCTTCGGTCCTGGAGCTCACCAGGTTCTGCCTGATGGCTCTCCTGGCCCTGCAGTGAGGGGTTGTGGGGTTGTGACAGAGAAGGGCATATGAACCCATAGGAAAGCTGCTGAGTCCCATGGCTTTGGGTAGAGCTGAACCCTCCTACCTCATGTGACACTACTACCCTGCCTGGGGTAGCTGGCCCATATCCAGCCCCAGGACAGTCTGTGGTTCTTGGAGATCAGGAGAGGTGTGGGGGGTCATGGCTGCCTGAGCTCTTAACGTCCTCTTGCTCCCAGGGGACACTGCTGCGTGTGCTCCGGGTCTGTGTAGTCACCTTTGCCTCCTGTCCCCTGTGCACCCTCGGGGCTACAAGTGTGCGTGTCCAGAGGGGCTCTTCCTCCTGCCCTCGGGGAAGTGCACAGGTGAGCAGGGTCTGCAAGGTGGGCTTGGCTGTCTGGGGTGGGATGCATCCCTGAGGGGGATGGAGGGGGGCTGTAAGGGGCTGGTGGGATTGGTGGGATGAGGTTCCCAGCACACACCAGTGCTTGCTACATTTCTGCCTTGGTGGTTCAAGCTGGTGACCTCATCCAGTGCCCCTGGGGCAATGCTCACACACTGCCCTTGTACTCTGCAGAGCTGTCCATCGTGTATGCGTCAGGGAAGACCATCTCCCTCGTGCAGGTGGGCCCTGGAGCACACAGCAAACGGGTGCAGGAGTGGCAGGAGCCCCTCCACCTGCAAGATGTGGACTGGCAGAGGTCGGTGCTCTACGGGACAGATGACCGCGGGACGCTACTGCGTGTTGTGGGGCACCCTGGCAGGAGAGAGGCCATAGCGACTGGGCTGCCAGGTGAGACCCTATGGGGTGATGGTGCCCAGACTGGGGCCATGCCAAGGCATGGGATGGCCCTGTAACTGCTTGTCTGCCTACTCTTGCCAAGTCTGCTCTGCCCGTGTGGACATCCGCTCGGGGGACCTGTACTGGCTCGCGTGTAACCGGAGGGACATCGGGGTGATCCAGGCGTCTGACATGTCCCCGCGCATCCTGCACCGTGCTCGCAGCAGCATCCAGCACCTCTTCTTGGACTGGCAGCGGGGCACTCTGTACTGGCTGGCCCGCGGGCAGCCCCTGCAGCAGCTGAGCCTGGCCGGGGGTGCTCCCTGGGACGCCTGGAACGAGACGTGGCCTGGAGACCTGCCTGCGGCCATGGATAGTGGAGCCTTCAGCCTGCTCTGGAGCTCAGCCCTGGGTGAGTCCTGGTGGTGTCTGAAGCAGGCAGCAGAGGTGGTTGCTATGGGCAGGAGTGACCAGCCGTGCCCTACATGCAGCAGGTCTCTGCCTGGGCAGTGGGGTGCTCGTGGGGTGGACTCTGTCCTCAGCTATGAGGTCCCTGCCATAGCTGTGGGTTGTGGGTGCAGGGGGTGGGCCACGAGGAGTGCCTGCAGACGCCAGGGAACTACTGTCCCTCTGCCTCGCAGGCCTGCGGGCACTGAGTCTGACCAAGCGGCAAGCAGTCACCCTGGCACCCAGCTGGTCCCATGGCCTTGTGGCCGCCTTCGAGCCATACCTGGTGTCAGCAAACGGGACGGATCTGCTGCTGTGGGACCGGAGGACACTGGCCCTTGTGCTGTCTGTGCCAGCAGCAGGCGTGCAGGGAGTGGTGGCCTTCGTGGGCTCGGAGCCACAGGCTGGTAAGAGTGGCTGTGGCTCTATGCCTGGCACTGGTGCTGTACCTGATGGGGTTGGGTGGCCCGTGCTGCTCCAAGCTGGTGCAGGGTGCTGGGCTGCTGGTGGCCATGTCGGGTGCTCTTGGAGGTGCCAGGAGTGTGGGGAGGGCACAGCCCCAAATCCAGGCTCATGTTCCCATGCCTCTTCCAGTGCCACCAAGCAAGGGGTCTGCCCTGCCACTCCCTCCACCTATGACCACCACTACAAGGACAACCACCACTGCTGCTCAGCCCACCACCTCTACCACAAGACCTACACCAAGAAAGACCACCACTGTGCTCACCACTACTCCTGCACCAACCAGCAAGGCTACCACAACACCAACCACCACCAGCCAGTCCACATCAACCAAGACCACCCCTGCGCCAGCCACTGCCCGGACCACACCAACCAAGACCACCACTGTGCAGCCAACCACCACCACCACCAGCAGCACCACCACCACTACTACCACCACCACTACCACCACCTCTCGGTCCTTGCCAACCAAGACCACTGCCCCACGGCCAACTACTAGCACCCAGCGCCCAACCAGCCCTGCACGGGTAGTGCCACCTACCCCACCCCTCACATCCAGCCCTGCACATCCTCTGACCCCAGTCCTCCATCTGTCCTGTCCTCGCACACATGTGCCCTGCCGTGACGGCACAGAGTGTGTGGCCCAGGAGTACATGTGTGATGGGGAGAAAGACTGTGCAGACGGCTCTGATGAGGACGGGTGTGCTCAGCTCTGCAACACCCCAGGTATGAGTCGTTCTTCAGTCCCCTGTGCAGCTGGGTCACTCTGTACCAGGCTGCTTCCTGGTGGGATTGGTGGGATAGGGCCCTGGGAAGGTCTGAGTGTGTCCTGGGCTCTGATGCTTGTTAATGTGGCATGCTGGTTTCTTTTGAGCTTGGCACTGGGCTGGAGACCCTGTCAGAAGAGGACAGGGCTGGCCCTGCTGTTTGTGGTGACCTAGATGTGGCTGAGCTGAGACTGCCTCAGTCACCTTGCTTGGGACCTAGGTGCACTGGGATGCACTGACCAAGCCCTGTGACTGTAGTGTGGGGCCATTCTATGTCTCGGGGGAGGGGGGCTAGCAGAGGGTCTGGGCACCCTGGCTGCCTGCTGTAGGCTTAGCAAGGCCCCTTGTCTCACCAGGGGCCTTCCACTGTGCGAGTGGAGCCACGTGCATTGGGGCTGGGGAGCGCTGCGATGGGGTGCCGCAGTGCCCAGATGCCTCAGATGAGACAGGCTGCTGGAGCCCCACGCAGGAGTGTGCCCTGCGCTGCGATGCTGCCACCCGCTGCGTCCCTGAGAGCTGGCTGTGTGATGGCCATGCCGACTGCTTGGACCGCGCTGATGAGCAGGGCTGTGGTGAGATGCTAGGGTCAGGTGGGACAGGGGCTTCTTGGGGTTGCCTGCCCCCACAGGTGGGTGCATCAGGTTTCCTGTGGGTCCAGGAGCAGGCACTGCCTGGTGCAACCTGCCAAGCAGCTGGAAGGGCCATACCCTGCTTAGTGCCATGCCTGTGCTGGTGGGATGGGGATGGTGATGGGGACAGTGCCCCCGCTCAGCCCTGGCCCTGCCTGCAGCGCCGAAGGAGTGCAGCCCAGCTGAGTTCCCCTGCCGGAGTGGCCAGTGCATAGCCCTGGCCCTGCGCTGCGATGGTGACCGCGACTGCCGGGACGGCTCGGATGAGGAGGGCTGTGCCGTGCCCCGGCCGCTGCTCTGCCGCACGGGTGAGGTGGCGTGTCCCCGCAGCGGGGAGTGTGTGCCAGAGGCCTGGCGCTGCGATGGCACTGCCGACTGCGGGGATGGCACAGACGAGCAGGTGGGTGGGGTGGTGGGGACACAGCCTGTCCCCGCTCGCTCCCGGGAGGGCTGGTGGCTCTGTTCACCTTCTGCTCTTGCAGGGCTGTCCCTGGGAGGAAGGGCTGTGTGGGGACCGGCAGTGGGGCTGCTCCCGTGGCCAAGAGTGCATCCCTGATGTCTGGCGCTGCGATGGAGAGAGTGACTGCACGGATGGCAGTGACGAGGCTGGCTGTGAGCAACACCCTGCTTCTATCTTCTCTGTGTCTCACCCAGGGGTGGTTGGTGGGTGCCCAGCACAGAGGGAGGTGGGGATGTGCCTGTGCCGAGGTGAAAAGCCTTGTGTGCTAGTTGCCTCTTCCCAGCATCTGTGGTGGCTCCAGGTGCCCCAGGTAGCTGTTGTCCCTGTAGGGCTGGTGGCCTAAGGATTAGGGATAGCCTGAAGCTGGGCTACAGGCACAGCTGTGGATGTGGCTGTGGTGAGCCCTGGGCACCCTGTGGGAGCAGCTGAATCTGCCCCAGCTGAGCAAAAGGAGGTGGTGGACGAGGCTCAGGGCAGCCTTCCCTGCATGTCCCTGCAGGCCAGCCTGCTCCCTGCCAGAGTCACGAGTACCGATGTGGGATGGGGTCCTGCCTGAATGCATCTCTGGTGTGCGACAGCCGGCAGGACTGTGCAGATGGCTCGGACGAGGGGGGGAACTGCTCTGTGCCCTGCCAGCGGTCCTGCACTCACCTCTGCTACCCGTCGCCCCAGGGCCCTGTGAGTGCTGGCAGCCATGATCCAAGGGCTTACCCTGCCACGCTGCCCTGGTCCAGCTGCAGGAGAGAGCCTCGTGTGCCCCCAGGGAGGTACCCTGACAGCCCCTTTCCCCACAGCGGTGCTGGTGTGACCCAGGCTATCGGCTCGCCGAGGATGGTCTGTCCTGCATGGACATAGATGAGTGCACAGAGTGGGGTGAGGGAGCCTGCACCCAGACGTGCCTCAATGCCCCAGGGTCCTACAGCTGTAGTTGTCTCCCAGGCTACCTGCTGGAGCCCGACGGCCACATCTGCAAACTCACTGGTAAGTCCTGGGGTGGCCAAGGAGCGCTGAGGGTCCTCAGCACTGTGAGGTACACCAGGAGCCAGTGGGTATTTGTCCCCCCATGCCTGCTGACCATGGGGAGCCTTGTAGTCCCATGAATGGCCCTGTCCCCTCTGCCATGTGGCCTCCCAGGCCCCACTCAGCTGTGAAATCGGAAAATTGCTCTGCACTATCTGGGGAACACTGTGTGCAGTAGGGCCGAGACCCAGCAGGGTCCAATGCCTGCGAGTGCCATGTTCCCTGCCTGTGTGTGTTGGGGCCGTGGGGCCACAAGTGCTGAGCAACGTCCAGGTGGTTTTGTGTTGCCCCAGGACCAGAGCCCATGTTGCTGGTGGCCGTGCAGTCAGAGGTGTTGTCCCGTGGCCTGCGGAGTGGGCACGAGGAGGTGCTGCTGGCCACTGACAAGGATCGCGTTGTCTTCTCGATTGACTATGACCTGGTGGAGAGAAAAGTCTTCTGGATGGACCTGGCCACAGAGAGCATCCGCTGGCAGGACTTCGACTTGGGCAAGAAAGGCACACTGGTGAAAGGTGGGCTGTGACAGCGTGAAGTTAGCAGGGCTGGCTCCTCCGTGGCTGTGCAATCTCCAGGTTACAGTGGGGTTCCAGGCTGTATCCCCTTGTGTGGAGAGGTGCTGGTGGGAGTAGGGTTGGGAGGAGCTCCTGGGATGGAGGGGACCTGGGCTGGGAGCATTGTGCCAGAAGGCCACTCAGCTGTCATCCCACAGGTGCTGACTCTTGGACACATTGCAGGTGTGAGATCAGACTGTATAGCAGTGGACTGGCTAGGCAGGAACCTGTACTGGACAGATGGGGCAGCAGGGCAGGTGCTGGCCACTCACCTGGGGGCTGCCTGGCGAGGGATACCAGAGTACACTGTGGTGATGGATGGAGACCTGGACCAGCCCCACTCCTTGGTGCTCCAGCCTCTGTCAGGGTAAGGCTGGGACAAGAGGAGATGGGGACCTCCTTGCCACCCCTGCCCTATTTTCCTCCATGGAGGCAGGCAACAGGCTGGGAAAGAGTTGGGATGGCCTCAATTGGGTGCTGTTGGGGCTGTGCAACTGGGGAAGAAGGAGCCCAGGCACCTGCCCCTGCCCTGGGTGGAGCTCTCAGTGCATCCCTGATGGGATGGGAAGCTCTGCGCAGCTCCTGTGGGCTGCCCTGGTATTGGGACCATGCTGTGGCAGGTCCGTGAGCCAGCACCTCTCTTCCTGCCAGGCTGCTGTACTGGTCAGAGGTGGGTAGCCACCCACGGCTGATGGAAGCCACCATGGATGGGAGTCGGCGGCACGTGTTGCTGGCACAGGGGCTGGGCTGGCCCACAGCACTGGCCCTCGACCTCCCCACCTGGAGGATCTTCTGGCTGGATGAGAAGCTGGGCAGTGTTGGTTCTGCACATCTGGATGGCACCAGTGTGAAGGTATGTGGTGGAGCTCTGGTGATGGGGCTCTGACAGGGGCCGGGGTGGGCGCTCACAGCCTCTCTGCCAGGTCCTGCAGCTGAGCTGGGTCCGGAGTCCCTTCGCGGCGGCTGTGTGTGAGGGGCAGCTCTACTGGTCGGAGAGGAAGGCATGGTCCGTGCAGCAGGTGGACAAGGCCAGTGGCAAGAACAGGACTGTGCTGCTCAAGCGACATGGGCAGCCCCACGGCCTCCAGGTACCTACCAGGGGGAGCCCCGAACCCTGCTGTGACAGCTTTGCAGGGGCTCTCACCATGCATGGCCCTGCCGTCCTCCAAGTGCAGAGCCACACGGAGCTTGTACTCCCACCCTGGTGGTCCTTGGGCCAGCAGTCCCTGTGATCAAGGGTCTCTGGTCCTCTTGGAGCATCTCTGCCTCACCATCCTGCCTCCAGCTGGGCTGTGTCAGGGCTTCGGGGGCATGGCATGGTGTCGGTCATGCTCAGCTCCACTGCAGGGTGTTGGCAGGGCTGTGAGGCTGAGCCTGTCCTTCCCACAGGTGATGCACCCAGCCCTGCGCCCCGCAGCCCCCAACCCATGTGTGGCACGTGGCTGCTCCCACCTGTGCCTGCTGAGCGCCAGGCATGCCGGGCAGTGCCGGTGCCCCACAGGGCTGACGCTGGCTGCCGATGAGACCACCTGCCTTCCCCTCCGTGATTCGGCCTTTGCCCTCCTGGTGTCACCCGCAGCTGTGGCACAGGTACTGTCCTCTGCAGCCAGCCCTGGGGGCTGCTGACCTCCCTGCAGTCAGGGCAGCGGGGTTCCCGTCCTAGTGCTGTCTCCTTCCCCCAGGTCTATCTGAAGGACCTGCCCACAAGGGCTGGATCCCAAGACCTTCCCCCGCACCGAGCCCTGCCCTTGGCCAAGGTGGGCCGCCTAACAGCCATCGACTACGCAGTGAAAGATAAGAGCCTGTACTTCGCGGAGGCGGGGGGCGACTCCATTGGGCTGCTGCGCCTGAAGGACTGGGGCCGGCTGTCCTGGAAGCAGGCGGTGGCTGTGGAGGGCACAGTGACATCCCTGGCCCTGGACTGGCTGAGTGGGAACCTGTACTGGATCGGGGGGCAGCCGCCCAGCATCCACGTGGCAGCACCGGGGGGGCGGTGGGCCCTGGCGCTGCTCAGTGAGGGGCTGCAGGGCGCTGCCTGGCTGGCGCTGTGCCCTCGCGCCTCCACCATGTGCTTTGTCACGGCGGCTGGCAGCCGCGGGCCCGGTGCTGCGGTGGAGTGTGCGGCCATGGACGGTACTGGCCGCAGAGTGGTCTGGAGGAGAGCCCGGGCTCCCACCAGCCTTGCCTTCGGGGGTGCTGGTACCCGGCTGTACTGGGCGGACCGGGGTGAGTGTGGGCTGAGTTGGGGCGCTGCAGGGGGTAGTGGGGGTGCGGGTGCTTTGTCTGTAGGGCACGGCCCCGAGGGGCAGCCCAGAGTCCTCTGTGCCCCCCACGTCTGATGTTCCTGCATCTGTGCCCTGCAGAGAGAGGCACCATCAGCAGTGTCGAGCTGGATGGATCCCACTTCCGGGTGGTGCGGGAAGGGCTGCATGGCCTCTCGCTCTTCACCATCGGAGAAGGCTTTCTGCTCTGGAGCACGACCTCAACCAATGGTGAGTCCATTTGCTATGCTTTGTCCAGCTCCTCCTCTTGAACCAGAACACAGTCCCTGTGGGGTGCAGGCTGCCCCTCTCCAGGGTGAAGGGCAGGGCTGGGGGATCCCACTTCCCATCCTGGCCACCCCTATGGGAGGAGGTGGAGCAGTGCTGACCCCATGTGTCTCCAGGCTCCAGCAAGATCTGGCACAGCCGGCTAGAGCGGGCCGAGAGCTGGTGGTTCCCGATGGAGCAGGAGTTGGTAGCCATGAGGATTTACAGCCAGTTCTCACAGGAAGGTGGGTCTGGGGCTGACCCAGCCTGGAGTATCCGGGGGGTGAACTGTGACCTGTGGTGGCCGTGCTAACATGTCCTTTTTTTGCAGGCACCAATGGCTGTGCAAAGAGCAATGGGGGCTGTGCCCAGCTCTGCCTGCCCAACCCTGCAGGGCGGCTGTGCCGCTGCTCCCCCGGCTACCACCTGGTGCGTGGGGTGGCATGCACGCTGGCACTGCCCTGCTTGGCCCCGCTCCAGGCTTGCCCTGACCTCCAGACCTGCATCTCTGGAGAGCAGGTCTGCGATGGACGCCCCGACTGTGCTGATGGCTCTGATGAGTCTGACTGTGAGTGCCTGCCCTCAGGCAGGGTGTGTAGGCATCCTGGCTGGGCACGGGGTGGGGGCCTGCCCAGTCTCCCCCAGTTTGGGAAGGAGGGTCTCACCTGGGTCTCTGCTGACCTATGCCTATCCCTCCAGGCCCCTCTGTGGAGGTAGGGACACAGGTCCCCTTGGTGGCACCATCAGCAATGTCCCATGTGGAAGAACAGAAACCAGCCTTATCCACAGCTGCACCCAAGCCTCGACAGCCCGGCCCCAGCCTGCCCGCAGCCCCCGGCCCCCAGGAGCATGGAGAGCCCTTCCTGGTACCCCCCAGCACCGAGGAGGTGTTGGGGGCCATGCCATGTAGCAGTGAGACGTGTAACCTGCGTGGGGAGTGTGCCATCGAGGCTGGGCGAGTGACATGCCACTGCGCCCTGGGCTACCGTGGTGACTACTGCGAGGAGGCAGAGGTGCAGCCCGTTGCAGGCCCTATTGCCCTGGGGGTGGCTGTGCTCCTGCTGCTCGCTGCCGCTGCTGTGGGGGCCCTGGCCTACATGCGGAGGCGGGACAGACGGAGGAGGTGAGTTCTGGGGCTGGGCTGGGCCAGGTACACCTGCTGATGGAGAGGGACAGGGTCTCCCTGCCCAGGGACAGCGTGGTGTCCTGGGCCACTCCTGGGCTATGTGGAAAGCTCCTGGCAGGGGTTGTGGCAGGACCTTGGCATCTGCCCCACTTCTAGGAGATGGCCATGCCATCCTCAGTGTACGTGTTTTCCTCCCCAGGACCTCAAGCACTGCCTCCACCCGGGTGCTGACCTTGTACCACCGTGAAAGCGACCCCGAGGAAGAGGATGAGGAGGAGGAAGAGCTTCCCCCCAAGAGTGACACCTTTGTGAATGAAGCTTACGATGGGAAAGAGGTGAGGACCATCTGGAGCATGCCTGGGTAGGGACCCCCCTGCCACCCTGGGATGCCCCAAAGACCCCTGATACGCAGATCCCTCCCCAGGCCCAGTGCTGGCATGGTGCCCACTCTTGAGGAAAGCTCTGCCTTCCTGCTGGGGGAGAGGGGCAAGACCTGGGGGTGGCTGGGGTCTGGCTGGTACAGGGGCTGTCTCGCTCTGCCTGTAGTTGGAGCCGCTGCGCCAAGGTGTGGGGTGGGCCCAGGGAGACTGGCTTAGACTTATCCATGATGCACCCGTCTGTGATCTCTGCAGGAGCTGCCAGCCCCGCTGAGGAAGGGACCATCTCACCCTGACACTGTATTTTCATAAAGGAACGTTGTGCAGCGTCTCTGGTGCCATTGTGGTTTGTGTGTGGTTTGGGGAGGGGAGGCTGGTTTGCTCTTCCTAGATCTCTAAGCTCTAGGGAACTTCCAGTCCAGAACAAAAAGCTTTGGGAGGTTTTTTAGGAAGTCTCCAGCCCCAACACACACTCTGAGCCACCTGAATCTGATCATCTGCTGCAGGGTGCATCCTGTACCATCCCTAAATCACACTTTAGGGAATCTCGATCCACTGTCCCTCTGCAGCAAAGCTTAGCTTGCTGACCAGGGTGCTTTGGGCACACCTGGGGCAGAAATCTGGCTGAATAGTTCTGCAAGGAAGCTGGTTCAGCTCTTGCCCTGTTATTCAGGGTGTCAACCAGGATTTTATAGTGCAGTTCTGACCTCCTGAGTGTCCCTTATAAACCTGTGAGACTGGTTTTACTGCCTTGCACCAAGCTAAATGATGAAAGGGGAAATATATGCTAATTCTTTTTCCCCCCGGGATCTCTCTTTTTTTTTCTTTTTTTTTCCTCCTGAAGTGGCTGTGCTCAAGTAAGGAGAAACCTCTTACAGAGCAGACTTTTGACTGTGCGGTCAAAGTCCTCGAGGAAGATGCTATAAAAGCTACCTGTCCCTTTTTACAGACCTTTCCTCCCTGCTTCAGGCAAAGCAGGAGGGAGCTGGGTTAGCTGTGCCCACTGGCTTTCAGCCCAGCTTGCCTGGCAGAAAGCCCATAACCATCCCACAGCACAGACCTGTTCCTCTTCATTTATTTTGGTGTTTGCACGGCCCTGAGTTGAGCAGAGACAAGTGGGAGGTGCTCCCCTCCCCTCTTCCCAGTCCTGAAGGCTACACGGTGCTAACCTGCACCTTGTTTATATGGGAACACTGGAGCTGCCTTTGCCCAAGCTGTTACATAGTGTGGGAGGATGAGCATGGAGGGGCTGGAGCTAGGGCTGGTCCTCAACCGAGCACAGCTTTGGCACAGTTGAGGGACCTGGAGCACGGCAGGCTTTTGATGAGGTTGCAGAGATTCAAGCCTGGTTCTTGGTCTTGTTTACAGCCTGCTCTGAGGTGCCCCAAGAGAAGGGCATGGCTTGGAGGGGCAGGAGCCAGTGCTGCTCTCAGTGCCAGGCAGGTGGGCTGGCCGGCACCCACTGCTGTCCCTGTGCTGGGGCTACAAGTCTGAGTCACAAGGCAGGGTGCTCCTCTGTTGTTGTCTGTCTTGCTCATCCCCCAGCACATCCCAGGGATTGTGGTAAGTCCCAGTGGTGGACCACGGCCCAGCCTCTAGCGCAGGGGTGGGGGGCAGTTTGGGGGCCCTGCGTTCCTTGCAGCAGTGGTGGAAGCTGAGGGTGAGGGCCAGCCCCCCCAGGATCTCCAGGCAGCTTCCCAAGTAGCTCAGCACCAAGCTGTAACCTGCAACCAGCGTACCACCAGCCGGTGCGGGCAGTGTCCACAGCTCATGGGTGTACCAGGAGGCAGGCACCAGGCTCAGCAGACCTGAGATGAACAGCACAAGCCCTGCTATGCCAGCCACCAGGTGCCGTGGCTCCTTCTGCCAGCAGCGAACCCCCAGGGCAGCCACCGCCAAGCCCAGAAGCGTGAACGCCAGCGAGGTGGGCATCATCCCTTGGGCCACCCGCACGGGCACCTGCTCAAAGTAGCCCAGCTCATCAGCCTGCCCGCAGAGGCGGTCGTGGCTGCTCCGCTGCTCACTGCACATGTCCCAGATGCCCTGCTCCAAGACAAAGTCAATGGGCTGGTCGGATATGTGGCTCACCTGCCTCCAGTTGGGTGCCACCGTGCCTGTGAAGGTCAGCAGGAGCCCGCAGGGGCACAACACCAGCCCCACGATCATCGCCGTTGGCGTCCGCATGCTTGGGAGGTGGGTGAAGCAGGCTCCAAGGTGCGGGTCGCCAACTCCTGCTTGCCAGAGAGGTCCGGGGAACGGGGGGTGGGGTGGGGGTGCTCCGGGGGAGCCGGGTCTCACTGCTGCCGCCCGTCACCTTCGCAGAAGATGTGGCACTGGTGCCCCAGGGCTGCTGGGTGCCGGCAGGGCTATCCCGCGGCAGGGCAAGTAGTCCTAGGGTCCCCCTCCGTACGGTGGGTAGCCCGCGGAGCCGGGGCGGGCCACCGCGTCCCGGCTGCGGGGAGGTGCCAGCGGCAGGAGGAAGTGCAGGCAGGAGCCCGGCACAGGCAGGAGCCCGGCAGAGGCAGGGCTGGCCGGTACAGGCAGGGTTGACCGGCCCCCAGCGCCGGGGGCTGCAGGGGCAAGCACCTTCCAGGGCTGCGGGAGCCTGCGGGGACCACCGAAGCTCCGGCCGCTGTCCCCTCGCAGGGAGTGGGGCTGGGATGCCGGGAGCGGTCAGCCGTCCCCGGGGGCTGAAGGTGACACCGGGACATCTGGGCGTCACCCTGGGACTCGGCAGCGCTCGGTGCCGACTCCTCCTTGCTGGGGAAGCACAGGACCCTCTTATAGCTCACTCAGTTAAACCCGTTGTGAACTTATTTTACTATCAGCTGAATTAATTTATGAAAATCGTTAATTAAGATGAAACGCTAGCAGCTCTCGGAGTTGGTAAGGACCCCATGGTCCTCCCCAGGCCCAGGAGACCTTCCCAGCCTTTGTCTTCTTGCTCTTCATCCCAGAAAACATCTCCCTGTCCTTCAGGGACTGCTCCTGAGCTTGGCCCTGCTCTTCCCTACCGAGGCTGTGCTCATGGGCCACCCACAGGCGCAGCAGCCTGGCTCTCGGTGGGAAAAGTCCCTGGGATGTCCCATGAAACAGGTATGGGAAGTCACCACGTTTGAGAACCCCTGTGTGGTGTTTTGAGCCCCAAAAAGCACTGGTCTTTGATCTCTCCAAATTTCCCTGAATTTCTGCTAGTCACACTAATCCCAAAAGAGGGCAGCATCCTCTGTGGATTAATTTGGGATGAGCAACCCTAGCTGTCCTGGAGGGCTGGTTGCACATGTGCCCCACAGCATCTTTGCACTGCTGGTTTTGTAGCCTTGGCCACCTGGAGGGCTGGCTGGCTCTGTGCTGGACCAGCTGCTCCACGGCTCCCTTCCCCAGTTCTCTGTCCTACAGCTATTTTCCCAAGTACTCCTAAAGCCCTTCTGCTCTGTGGGTCCCAGATCATTTCAGGGATGGATGGCAGAGATGTTGATCACTGGATCTCAGCCCAGCTGGAAGGCAGGGGTGGGTTGGCCTCAGCCAGAGGCTCATGTCCCCAGCCACGTCTGCAGGGCAGCAATGCTGACTGCCACCTGTGTGTAGCTCCAGACTGGGGACACATGTAGTATGTAGTTTGCTAAAATTTGGCACTCCTCAGCTGAGAAACTAAGCTTAGAGGTTGCTGTTTCTCTTTCTGTCCTGTTAACTTTTTTAACTTTTACACCACTCCAGCCATTGCCCCTGTGCCAAGCCACCCATTGCCACCCATTACCACCCTTGGAGCTGTGGGTCCAACCAACAGACCAAATGCTGCCTGCCTGATGTGCTGACCAAGGCTGCCTTCTGCCATGGGCCCTCCACCCCTGACAGGAGCAGGCACTGAAAGAGCCTGAAATCTAGTCCTGACTCTCTCAGGAGGCTGTATTTTTCCTTTCCGCTCAGACACAAGATAGAGATTGGCTGTGAGAAGACATAGTCCTCCTGGGGAGAGGGAGGCAGAGGTAAAGGGCTGGTAGTGAGCTGGGTAGCACGGTGAGCCTGAGTGCCGTGGATGAGGGTCTGTCAGTGCTGTTGGGCTCCTCCCGAGCTCAGGAGTTTTTTACTAAGGTAACAAAACACAGCTTGGTGGCAATGCTGGCAGGTAAAGCAGTGGTCACCTGTGGACCAGCCAGGCTGAGCTGTAGCTGTGAGGTGGGAGCAAGCCCTGAGCCCTCTGTGGGCTTTGCTCCCTGTCCCAGATGCACGGGTGTGATGTGTGCCAGGACAGGCCAAGGAGCCTAGAGGCCTGCTGCTTGGGGTGCAAGGGGTGCCACAGGTACCCCCACCCTGGGCTTTGCAGAGGGTGCCTCTCCCTGCAGCACCTTCCCTCTCATCTGCTCCCACAGCGATGCTCTGCCCCTCTTGCCCTTGCTTCCACACGCTTGGGTTTGGGAGGTGGCCAATGCTTGGATCTGCAGCAGCAAACAGAAGCTGGGTGCTGGGAGCGTTGCAATTAAGCATCGGGGTCAGGTTTAACAACCTAGGCCTTTCCAATTTATTAATAATGCCCAGTAGGATGTATCTGCCCTTTGGGCTTGTGCCCAGGCTCCTGATTGCAGGGCAAGGATAAACTGATTAGGTGATGTGGCCCTGAGGCTGGATGACCTGCCCCGAGTTAGCTTGGGGAAGGAAACGGGATTAACGGAGCTGTTTCCCGATGCCACAAAGTTATAGATTGTTCATTTCTTCCCTTTTACTTTCTAATGAGGTGGTACGAAAAGCAATTCAAAGCAGAGCCTGGCCCTTTCCAGGCTCTGGGGAAGCATTTAAAGCCATCTGGTCTCAGAGATAAAATGGTCTGGCTGAAACTGCCTTCCTTTCCACGTTTCCCTAGCTGCTGGGTGGGGAGAACCACCTTACTTGGTGTTTCCTCCTTCTCGAAAGCTCTGACTTAGTTTTTCCTACCTTGGCAAAGTCATCTCTTCAAGAATGTGATGGAAACTTTATCCAGGCCTGGTTGAGTTGGCTTGCATTTTATTATTATTTTTTTTTAACCCCTCTTTGTAGATTGGAGGAGCGGCAGAAGGCCTTGTGCTAACTGGAACTGGAAAAGATCCAGGGCAGGATGGTCAGAGCTTGAGATTGATTCCAAGAAGAAAAAAAAAAAAAAGAAAATCCATGATGGGCTATTGAGTGTTGAGTTGCTGCTTCCAGCCTCAGATATCCAAAATCATTGAAGGCAGGGAATGCATTCAGGACAATGTTGCTGTGTTCAGCCTGTTCCCTGCCTCCCCCAGTGTCTGCTTCCAGCCATGGGTGGTGACAGGACCCCGGACTGGACAAGTGCTAGTGTCTCTTAGGTGACAGTGGCTCAGTGGGGATAGGACTAGTGGCTTTTGGGTTACACCATTGTCACACCAACTAAGCAGAGTTTGATGTAATAGCTGGGCCTTGTCTGATGCCAGAAATGGCCACAGCTGGGGAGCACATGCACACAACAGTCTCCAAAGCTTCCTCTGTGATCCTTAGTCTGATCCAGGCTCCCAGGTCCAGCTGAGCTTTCAAAAAGCAGCTCTGGAGAGAAGAGCTTCTCTGCATGAAGGCAGCTCTGCCCCTGTGCTGTCTGCTGAGCTCATGACGCTGAGATCAGGGAGGAATCACATATTTGCAAGGGGGTTACTCTGACCCCCTTCCCCTCACCACTACGAGGCTTGTCCTCCTCCACAGCAGGATCTCTCAGCATCCTGTTTGCTGTGTGGGGAAGAGCCGAGGCCAGGGCTGTTTAGCAGGAGCCTGCAGCTGGTAATTCCTGTTTACATCCCACTGACCCTGGGGCTTCGTCGGTGTCGCATACAGCAAGTTCCCCCCCATACCACTGCACCGCCTGCATGTCACACATGTTATATTGTACCTGACCACTTCTCAGGTTCAGTGTGGCCTCAGCCCATGCTGGACGCTAAGCCATGTGGCAGTCAGGTCTGTGGACATGGCAAATGGCAGCGCATGTGCTGTGCCTCCCCGGGCTGCACTATGTGTGGCAGGTGCCCAGCAGGCACAGCGCTCGACCCTGGCTGTGTATCCTTTGCACTCTCTCTCACTTAAGGAGAATTCGCTTTGTAGACCCTGGTAGCCCCCTGTGTCCTACCGGCTGTAGGACATGGGTACTGGCTGGGAACGGCAGCTGGGGTACTTGGGGGTGGCGTTGCAATTTCCTCTGGTCTAGCCCCTTGAACAGGTCCACTAGCCACCTGTATTTGCCTCTCTGGTGAAACCCTGAATCCCTGCAGGCTGGGAGCAAAGCAGGATGGCTCGAACAGCCCAATCTGGCGTTCTTAGCATTAGACCTGGTTGTCTAAGCCTCTCCTCAGTCTCCATCCCACAGGAAAGTCTCATTAGGCAGGTGTCCAGGTTGAAGGACTCGGTTCTAACTGTTCCATTTTGATGCTTTTTCTTCTAGAATTTGGAGTGGGGGAGTTTCCAAGAGTGCAAAATGAGGGTTCCCCATTGACAACCCCTTGCTTTCAAGCCATGGACCAGGCAGCGTGTGAGTGCAGCCGGGACACGCTCTGCATTGTGCAAACAGCTGCAGCTGTAATGGGCTTCTCTCTCTCAGACCAGCTCCCAACTTCCTCCCTGGACACACACAACACTGTCTTTGTGCCTGCCAGGAGGCCAAGGACTAGCCCCCTGGCAAGACAGGGTCCTCCTTGCTAGCTGAATGTGGAACAGACGTCTGTGTGTCCTCCCCAGAGCACAGGCAGAGGTGGTCAGCACCCAGCATGCAGCCCCATGCCCCAGCTCTTCAGCCTTCGGGGCGTGACTTCTGCAAGCAGATTTATTGGTCTTCCATTTGCCCGTTGACCTGCCACCCTCCAGACTGGCCATGGTGGTGACGGCAGCCCCGAGGATGTGCTTTAGAGGGGTTTTCAGAGACCAGGGGATGTGTTCGGTGTGCAAGGATTTGCAAGCCCTGTGCTGGCAGGTCCCACTCTGGGGCTGTGACCCAGCAGTGGCTTATCATACTCAGGCCTGTGGCCCATAGGAGTCTTGGCTGTTCCCCCTGCTCAAAGCTCAGTGTGAGGGAGCTGCATACGCCCATGAAATTTGGGGGCAGCATCCTGTAATGCCTGCAGGGAGCAGTAAATCCATCTGTGAGCACTGAGGTTTTTGCCGCTCTGTTTCTGCAACCCAGCTGTGACCAAACACTACTGAGACTAGATCCTGGAAATGAGTTGCTGAAAGCCTTATTAGATGCCCCCCAGGTATTCACTCATCCGTTAAACTCCCTCACTTCCAAACTGCTGCACTTGGACTTGCCAGATTGCCCACTGCTGCTTCTAAGTCTGCTTTCAGTTCAGAGAATGATATGAAAAGCATTTTTGCAGCTATATCTATTTTTGTCTGACTCAATCCTGAAACGGTTGAGAGTGGTTTGGACGTGAAGCTCTCGTGCTGGGTTTAGGAGGTACAGCCCTTTTCAGACAGGGAGAACAGGGTGGCTAAAGCTGTGTCTGGCTGTGGAAATTGCATGTTTGTCCAGTTCCTGAGCCACAGAGCTTGGGAGCTAAAGAGCAATGCCAGTGCCCGTGGGTGCAGAGCATGTTGCAACTGGCAAGGCAAAAGCAATGCTTCATGATGGGGTTCATGTAGCTACTGCAAATGTGACTCATGTGCACGTACTTGATCTCTCATTGGGCTGAAAGGCCTGAAACCAAAGAGCAGATGGCTTATGATTGCACCTTTACGTATTTTCTAGCAGTTTGGTCAGCTCTGTGGGTCAAACCACAGGACATATGGTCAAGGCCGCAGGAGAAAAGACCTGCTTAAACCTTTCCTCTTGAGAAATTCCTGGGCGGGAGACAGATGTGTTCCATACCTGTTCTGGGGACTGAGAGCAGCAGGACTTCTAGTCTATGGGAATTTTATTCTGATAGTGGACAGGATGAGAACGTGTGTGGGGTGATACCTCCATCTTGACGATAGGAAATTCCCCCACTGTATTTGTGAACTATGTGGACATTTTGGGTGGAAGGGTAGTTGCATCTCACTCTCATGTTACTTGCTGGTGAACAGACTGCCCAGTTTTGCTCCACAGGAGGATCTTGCCCCCTTTGGAAAAGCACAGGACTCTTCCAGGTTAATCAGAGGAATCTTGCAAATGAAAGGAAAATATTTTTCTTCTTGGCAAGGTGTCAGATCCATGTAGTACAGCCTGCCTTCAATCTGCCTGATGCTATCAACACATACTTTTCAGGCAGTCAGTACATCAATGGAGACAAAACTAATTGATTTGGCATGGAAAGGCCAGTGAAATCACCAGCTACAGAGAATGTGAAGCATAGATGCAAGCAGAGCAGGATTAGTCTTGGGTAGCTTGTGCCTTCCCTTTTACACCAAGGTTAAAAAACCACCCCTCTAGACCTGTGTCCTGTAGTTCTGCCAGAATCTGCTTCTTTCTAGCCTTGTGTCCCCTTGGGGAGGACAACAGGCAACCCTTGCAGTCCCAAAGCAGTGTGTGCTGCCCGGACCTGTCATTTGAACGTTCAAATGCACATGCTTGGCTGAAAAGCTGCTGACCTATGGGCTGGGGTGGGGGTAGAGTGTGTGAGGGGGAAACCCCCCCATTCGCCATGGTTCCTGTCCTCTCATAATGAAAAAATCACAGGGTAAACAGTATCACTGGTAGCCCTATCTGGGGGACACTTTGCTGCTGAATTTCAAAGGCTGCTGCTAAATCATCAAGGTGAGAAAGTTCCTAATGAAATGTCACAGAACTCCTCTCTTTTCCCAAAATGCCAGGCTGCTTCAAAACTCCAAGAGACTGTTCGACTCCCAGAAGGACGCCCAGTGTGCCACAGCTTGTATGAAGTGCCTGGCAGGACTTGCTGCTCACATGAGGTACTGGGTGCCCTCACTCAGAGATTGGGGGGCTTAATACTGGTGACAGTGGAAAGCTGTCATATGGGTGGATGGGATTTTGGGCAGCTGAGAAAGTATGGAGGGCTGCAGGATGGTGATCTTGCCTCCGGGATGGGGTGGCCTGGTCATTCTTGCCCTGGGAGACGGGTGAGGTTTCTACTGGTGGTGTTGTCCTGTGCCCCACTCAGACGGGACTTTCTCACTGATCTGGCTGCGGTGGCCAGGTGTTTGCAGCAGGCTGGAGGGCTGCTCTTCTCTTGGGGTGTCCAGGGCAGGCTGCCACTCGCTGGCCAAAGCATCCTTCAAATATCAGCTTCCTCTCAAAGCAGGCATAAGCTGCAGGCCACATGGAAACGGTACCCAACGCTATTCCCAGTCTGGTGGAGTTTCACTAAGGCTGAGTTGTAATGAGAGCAGCTGGCCCGGGCAAGCTGCCTGTCCCCATCAGCCTTGCCTCTGTCAGCCACTTGGGCAGGAAGGAGAGGACAGGTAGAGACAGCAGTCATGGGCAGGGTAAAACTAGGGTGAACTGTCTCCATCCGCTAAGTATGAATCCCTCTGTGGCACTGATTTGGTCCCTGACACTTATTCAGTGATGGGAATAGAGCTGCAAACATCCTTAAAGTATGTGACGTGTCCCCTTATCCGTCACCGGAGGAAGGCTTGCTTCCAGCATGCTCCCCTGCCTGGTTTGTGGCCTGTGTCATCCCATGTCCCATTCTTTCCTCGGGTTGGATTGATTGGATTTCAAAGCATTTCACACCTGACTTGATTGAATTTATTCTGACTGATGTCAAATCCCATCTTTGCCAGGTCTTTAAGGTCATCTGACGAATCTACTTTCTGACATTCTTCTGGTCTCATTTTCTTTAACATTATCTGCAATATTTCTAAGGTGGCATAGCATGGCTTCTAGTCCACAGTACAGAAGCACTGAATGATACCACAGCCAGGACCATTTTCCTGCTGTTTCCTTCTGTATATGTCCTTCTAGTCTGACCATAAGCCACAAATAGCTCTTGTCACCAGATCAAGGTGCTATTTTTGCACCAATTTTATGTCCATCTTTCATTTAGAT
Source organism: Anarhynchus alexandrinus (assembly GCA_008711295.1). Lineage (NCBI taxonomy): Eukaryota > Metazoa > Chordata > Aves > Charadriiformes > Charadriidae > Anarhynchus > Anarhynchus alexandrinus. Next base: position 3,653,890 of record VUYV01000031.1, on the reverse strand, counting down.
TGTATTTCTCCTTCTGACAAGAAGTTTGACTGGTATAACACAAAGTCCTCTATGGAGGTCAAAATTATCACATCTGCTGCTTCCTCTTTATCTGCCAAATATTTGAGAGAGGAAATTTGAATGGTTTGGCATAAAATAGTTCTTAAGAAATCCCACTTGTCCGCTTCTCAGCCCCCCTATTAACCCTCTGATGCCTCTGAATTAATCCTTTGTGCAGGTCGATTTTCCAGGCACTGAATTATGGATCTGTAACTTCAAGCCTTTTAAACAGGATGCTATGCTCATTCTGTGCCATTTCGTTGGTTCTGCTCCAGCCCTCCAGCAGTTCTTGGAGAGCGTGGCTTGGGAACTGGAGACAGCTCCTCCTCTGATAATGAGTGTTGCTGTAGCTCATACACATTTCACCTAGCTGAAAGTTCGTGAACCTCTTCTTTCGCAATCCTGGCCCATTTCCCGACCCCTTTTCTGTTCATCATTATGGCTAAATGCCGGGGCAAGGGTTTGGCTGTAGGTGCCTAAGAGAGAGACTGCAAAGTCTCAGCTAGTTATCTTTTTATCTTGGTGGTTTGTGCAGGGTAATTGATCCCTTCAGTGAGTGACTCACCTCTAGATTCAACTTTATGTGAAAGCTAAATGCAAGAAAGGTAGCAGAATCATCCATTTCTTCCATTTGCTTCCCTCAAATGAATGACAGTGATGGTCTCACCTTCCCCTTGGTCCTTCCTCTTCACTCTCCTACAGTTGCTTCTCATGTCCATCACTGTCTTTTCAGCACATAAGCTATCTTCTCACAGGTAAGCAATCATTGGCAAGGCAAACACTGCACTCAGAGCTATCTGATTCAGTCTAAGGCCACCTGCAAACATTTGAGCTTTGCTAATTCTCAGATCTTTCGTCTGCTCTTCTCTTTTCCTCTCCCCTCCCTTTTATAAAAAGCTGCTTGTGAGGAATTGCTCCTGCAGCACTGGGATTTCAGCCTGGACATTAGGAAAATAAATCTCCCCCAAGAGGATAGGCAGCCCTGGGACAGGACCTCAGGGTGTTGATGGCTTGCTACCCTTGGGGGTTTCTGAGTGTTGGTTAGACAAAGCTGTCTGGCCTGCATCAGTGTTGGCGATAGTCGTGCTCCAAGAGGGAGACTGGACCAGAGACTGTGGAGGGCTCTTCCAGACAAAGGTGGTATGGGTCTGCAAAAGAAAATAATCAATACATACCAAAGCTGGGTTATTCTCCTGCATCAGGACCACATCTGCATTGCACTTGGACACAACAGCCCTTTCTTTTTCTTTGGCCAGGGGTTAGTGCCCTGTGAAGTGGCCCCATTTTACTCCTATGTACAATGGAAACACAGCACATGCAGAAGAGCTGACCTTGCCTTTCTCCCTCAGGCCTGCCACTTCATTTGAAATAGCCTTACCAAGAAGTCTGAACTTGCAAGCTTGTTGCTGAGCTTCCTGAGCACCAGAATTTGGGATTTAATAGCTAGGGCTGGGAACGCTTGCATCCTTTCCCATGGCCAGGACTGCCCTGGGTGCTGGTGCCTGTTCCGTTGTTTTGCTGTCTTTGCTGCTACAGCAGTAATTAGGATAAGGTATAATTACTAAGTTTGCCCTGGGACATATGTAAGGCCACTGAGCTGCATTGCAAAGTCCTCTGTGTTTTCTGCTCCTTTTCATTCTGTGACAAATGCCTGACCTCTGGTTTAAAGTCAGAAGCTAGTGGTGATATAGGTATGAGCTGACACCGAGTTCCTTGCTCCCTCCTTCATCCTCCAGACCTTGCCATTCATCTGGCCTCTCCAAAGTAACCTGTGGGTATTCAAGATGCCGAATACTCTTGGCAGTTGTAGAGGCAAACAAATTATTGTAGATTAGGTGCCTGGTGGAGAAACCAAGGCCAAAGAATCTGGAGATGTGTCCTGGAGGCCAGCAAGAGATGGAAGAAAAGGTGCTCCCATCTTTTGGAGACACTCAGGATCATCCAGGCAGCACCAGTGAGACCTTATCTCTTGCTGCCTGGCACAGAGGACTCACTGGATATGTTTTTGGAGGATGGGCAGAAGGTACCACATACAGATGGCTCAGCCTGGCTCTTCTAGCCTTTCACGCCAGTGCTTGCCTTTGGAGGATGGAGCAAGGGGTTTGCTCCCAAGGCACACCCCAAATCTGGCAGCAAAGAAGACCCGTTTTTTCCAGTAAGTTCACTGCAGAGCTTGGAAAATAGTGGCAGTTTACAGCTTGGTCCCCAAATAAACTTGGGCATGTCTTTGCTAACTACCACTGATATTCTTCCCTTGGCCCTCTGATTCACCCAGACCTACCTTGTTTTTGCATGCCAGCAATGCTTCAGGAGCTGGGCAGTTATCAGAAGACAATGAATCACCCCAAACATCCGGCAACTCATTCTGTAGGAGCTCATCTTACTCACAGCACAAATTCCAGTTCTCAGCTGCTCTGAAAATTTTCTACCCACAATATATGCAGCCGCTCCCAGTTGCTTTTTGGCCCATCTCAATGAGGGGCCCAGGCCCACAGGGCTAGAAGACAAAGTCAGCAGCTGTAAACCTCCCACAGGGACTAAGGCTTTCCCTTCCATCCAGGAAGAGACTGGTACCTGTCCCTGATGCTTGTTTTTAGAGAAGGTGTGTTTTTTCAAGGCAGAGGTTCCCTTTTGGTTCTGAGCATTACACCAGAGTTTCACTCGGTGACTGGTGCGTCCAGCCCAATAATGTCCCAGCAGGCTTGTGTTTGCAGGGCTGACCTTTCAGAAGCATGTTCAACTTGATGTCAGCTACAGCTGCAAAGCCAAACAGAATATAGTTCTGATCCTGCTTTTTTTTTTTTCTACCTTGGCTGGAGTTGCTCCTAGACTGCTCCATAAATCATTGCGCAATAATAAAATACCAAGGGGGACTGGGTTTGTCTGATGCTGCTCTTGAGAGGTCAAATCTTATCTTAGCAAAAACAGCCCCTGGGAAAGAGGATAGCACAGAAACATACTCTATATCTTCCCACCCCTCTGTTGTTTTTTTCTGCACTGCTCCAAAAACCATTTGGTACCGACAGCAAGGTACTGTGCCTGTTGCACATTACAGCCTGGCACAGGACCTTGGTGTTTCAGCATTCCTGGCAGTGATCAGACTGGTGTCTCCTGTCCATGATCAGACTGGTATCTCCTGTCCATGCCCTGTTTCGGTGCTGGTGGGACTCTCACCACACTTTGCGTGAGCCTTCTCCATAGGTGATACCCACTCTGGGACAGACAGTATTGTACTCTGCTTATAAACCAGTCTTCTCATCAGTGTTATTCTGACGTGCAGTGCCTCGTCTCACCCCTGCATGCTGTTTGTTGTCAGCTGCTACTCTGTTTAGGCTGTGAATACACTCCACAGGGGAGCACCAATGGCCTGGTGCAGTGCTCGGGAGGAAGAACAATGAGACGTGTGAGGGACGGTACAAGAAATGTTGATAAATCCACGCATGCTGAAGAGGGCATGAGTGTGCACTGCCTTTCCAACACAATAACTAGGATCCAGAAAGTGTTGAAGAAAGTTAGCAAGTGAGAGGCTCAAATTATGCAATAAGAGATGGTTCTTCCCCTAGCCCAGCGCAGAGCTGCAGGATTACTTGCTGCAGGATGTTGCAGAGGCGCTCCTGCAATTTCTAGGGGCTCCAGTGGAAACTGGAGTTATTCATGGAAGAGTCTGAGAATGTTGCATCCAAAGACCAGCTTCAGCCCAAAGAAGCCCTGCAAGCTTGCTGGAGATCAGGAGATCTATAGATGTCTGTGTTTTCTGGCCGCTGCTGGAGACATGATTATGGCCTTCATGGACCTTGGGTGTTCTTAGGTAGGAACACTACTGTGGGCCCTGGAAGAGGCACAACAGTATTATCAAGTAGTTGTGCTCCAAGAAGTAGAAAGATTTAGTCATCTTGGATTCGTGGCATAAACCCTTTGGAGTCCTGTGTGGGTGTCAAGGCGGGGATCTGGTCAGCATGGCTGTACCTCCTTATATCTGTATGTTTCTTTGGACTGAATCCTTATCCATCACACCCTCTATACCAGAAAGCCTGTAAGGTGTTACAGACCTCAAGTCCCAAGTGGCTTTTTGGAGGTGCATCCTCCAGCCAGCCTGGACTACAACATTCAACCAGTTCTCTCTGTCACCTCATTTAGGGTGCTGTCCCCCCCACTTAGTGGCTGTCTAACAGTATCAACAGGCTCAGCACAACAGGTCCCATGGCATAACCGTGCCCTCCTGTGAGGGGTTAGCGATTCACAGAATGGTTGAGGTTGGAAGGGACCTCTGGAGGTCATCTCGTCCAATTTCCCTCATCAATCATGGCCACCTAGAGCAGGCTGCCCAGGGCCATGTCTGGTCAGATTTGGAGTACCTCCAAGGATGGAGACTCCACAGCCTCTCTGGGCAACTGTGCAAGTGCTCAGTCACCCTTACAGCAAAGCTGCCTTCCAGACAGTCAGTCCCCATCATGTATCAGAGTTTCTCCAAGGATGGAGACTGTTCAACTTCTCCGGGCAACCTGTGCCAGTGCTCAGTTACTCTCACATTAAAAAAGAGTTTCCTGATGTTCAGCTGCAACCTCCTGTGTTTCAGTTTGTGCTCATTGCTTCTGGTCCTGACACTGGGCACCATTGAAAAGATCCCGGCTCCACCTTCTTTACAACCTCCCTTCAGGTATTTGTGTACATGAATAATATCCCCCCTGAGTCTTCCCTTCTCCAGGCTGAATGATCCCACTCTTGCAGCCTTTCCTCATAGGAGAGGTGTTCCAGTCTCTTCATCATCTACATGGCCCTTTGTGGGACTCTCTCCAGTACGTCCATGTCTCTCTTGTGCTGGGGAGCCCAGAACTGGTCACAATACTCCAGGTGTGGCCTCGCCAGTGCTGACCAGAGGAAAGAATCACCTCCCTCCACTTGCTGGCAGCACTCCTCCTAATACAGCCCAGGATACCGTTAGCCTTTTCTGCAAGGGCGCATTGCTGCCTCCTGTTCAACTTGGTGTCCACCAGGCCCCTGAGGTCCTTTTCTGCCAAGCTGCTTTCCATCTGGGTGGCCCACAGCATGTACTGGTGCCTAGGGTTGTTTCTGCCCAGGTGCATGATTTTCAAATTCCACTTCTCTGTTGAACTTAATGAAGTTGAAATTCATTTGCAGTCAGCCCACTTCCCCAGCCTGCGCAGGTCCCTCTGGATGGCAGCACAACTCTCTGGCTTATCAGCCACTCCTCCCAGTTTTGTGTCATCAGCAAACTTGCTGAGGGCACAGTCTGCCTCATCATCCTTATCATTAATGACGATATTGAACAGGACCTGACCCAATCTTGACCACTGGGATACACCACTAGTAACTGGCCTCCAACTAGACTGCCTGCCACTGATTGCCACCCCCTGGGCCTCGCCATTCAGCCAGTTTTCAATCCACCTCACTCTCAGGATTTAAGAAAGCTAAAGCCCAGATGAAATTGAATCTAGACAGGGATGCTCAGACAATGTTTCTGTATTCCCCTGGGGTTACCCATCCTCGCTTCCACCCTCTGTATACTTCCTTTCCGTGTCTGAGTTTGGCCAGGAGCTCCTTGTTCACCCACGCAGACCTCCTGGTATTTTTGCTTGGCTACATATTTGTTGGGATGGAGCTCTCTTGAGCTTGCAGGAGGTGATCCTTGAATATTAAGCAGCTATTTTGCCTGCCCTCCCCTTCTCTCTCCCCCTCCTTTCCCGCGCTTCTCTCCAGGGCCTTATCCCATGGGACTCTTGGAAGCAGATCTTGGAAGAGGCCAAAGTCTGCTCTCCTGAAGACCAGGGCTGGGAGCTTGCTTCTCACCCTCCTCCTTCTCCTTGGGATCCTGAACTCCACTAGCTCATGGTCACTGAAGCAAAGGCTGCTTTTCATCTTCACATCCACAATGGCCCCCTCCTTCTTGATGAGTACGAGGTCAAGCAGATTACCTCTCCTTCTTGGTTCCTCTGTCACTTGGAAGAGGAATTTATGATCAATGCGCTCCGGGAACCTGCTGGATTGCTTATGTCCTGCTGTGTTGTCCCTCCAGCATATATAAGGGTGGCTGAAGTCCCCCAAGAGGACACCATGTGAGCATGAGGCTGCTCCTTTCTGTAGAGGGCCTCATCCACTTGTTCTTCCTGGTCAGGTAGCCTATAGCGGACAACCACCATAATAACATAACCTTTACCTGTTCTCCCTTTAGTCCTAGTCCATAAACTGGTTCCTTATCCATTCTCAGGCAGAGCTCCATGCACTCCAACTGCCCTCTCATGTGAAGGGCAACTCCCCCTCCTCGTCTTCCCATCCTGCCCTTCCTAAAGTGCCTGTGTTCCTCTGTTGCAACGCTCCAGTCATGGGAGCCACCCCACCACAAGAGCGCAGCCCTGCAACTGCAAACAGATCTCTAGTTCCTCGTGTTTACTCCCCATACTGCATGCATTAGTGTACAGACACGTTAGAGAGGCTCCCAGCGTGTTGAGTTCCTGGAGAGGGTTTGGGGGATTTCTCCACAATGGTGCCTGTAGGCAATCCCTTGCTTACATGCAAGTGTTGACGGTGACCCCACTTAAGGCCCATTTAGTTGACTTTGTGGCCCTTTCCTGCCACTCCACCCTTGGCTCAGCCATCCTCTCTGTTGGTCCCTCACAGAACTGCTGGCTACTCTCTCTCTCCCCTGCCATTCCTAGTTCAGAAGGTGGCTTTGAAATATAAGAGGTGTGAGCACACTGAAACTCTGACGTTTCCTCACAGACATGCCTGTGCTCATGGGTGTGTCAGCAGACACTAAGTGTGCCCATTAGCTAATTGAGTTTTGCTGTTTTCTCAAATTGTGTAGACGTAATTTGCATTCCGTTGTCTCCATTGTCCTGTGAGGTACTGCTGACTGCAACCTTTTAGGAGCAACGAACCTCCAGCAAGCAGATAGGTCACCATCTTGCATCTTCCTGCAACTGAGAGAGCACAGACTGGGAATGAGAAGCTGCATCCTCAGCCTGGAAACCTTGCTGATATGTTTCTAGGGGTGGCACAGACCTGCTGGAGGCTGAGTGGTGATGACTGCGTTTAAAACAGCCCTGCTGCAGGTGAGATGGTGCCTGTGTTCCTTCTCGGGGCTAACTTGAGTCCATACATGTGCCTTTTTCACTTCCCAGTTGACTTGGAGAGTTCTCATTTCGAAAATGTCGGCTGAATCTCTTGCAAATACAGCTCAGCTCTGAAATCCACTGATTTTCCCCCAAATTTCCCCCCAAATCCCACTTTGGGATCTCTCAGGCTAGGTGCAGCCTAGGGTGGGGTGTTCTCTGCACTTGTTGCTCCCTGACAGCCAGGCCAAGTGCATCAGCTGCTCTTCTCTGAGTAAGCGCAGGTGCTCGGGATGTGTCAGCGCAGGTGCTAGTTCTGCTAAGTGGAGATATTTCTGCAGGAAAACCTGGTCATGAATGTAGCCCTGGGAAGGGGAACGGTCTCTTTTGGAATGAGAAGTGACCCCGAGGTTGATATCAAGTTGATCCCTCTCCATAGGTAGCTCCAGACTCCAAATTACTTTCAAAAATTGCACCACCTTCCTGTAAAGCTGGGGCTCAGGTGGTTGTGTTCCCTTCAACCCTGTGCAGATCTATGCACTTTGGGGTCCTCCTAGGCTTTTTCCTGCAGGGCAATAGAGGTCAGCTGCCCTGAACTCCACCACACATCCCCCCTGCAGTCTTTGGGGCTGCCTTGCCTTGATGTTGAAAGATGTTCTTCCAAACGTGAGGGCTGCTGTCCCTGTCCTCCACAGCCTCTCTGCCTGTCCGCTTCCCAGCCCGTATAAAGCTGTGTGCTTACAGCTGTGCTGCTCAGACCTTGGGTTTGACTCTTGCCCTTTTGTTCCCCTCATTTGAGTCAGGCCTGTTTTGGGGCCAGGTCTTGGACCTTGTTCCCTGCCAGCCCTGTGTGCTGGCACTGCCCATGGAGGGACATGGAGACAGGATATCGTTGTGATTTGCCTTTAAATTTTCAACAAAGGCATTCCTGTCTTTCCAAGTCCTCTTTGCGGTGGCCCAAGGAGGCAGATTACTTTGGCACATTGCATAATTTGCAGAGAAAAGCCAAACACTGCAGTACCCTGAGGGGTTTTACCAACTCAAACCTACTCTACCCTCTTCTCAGTGGCTTCACCCTCCCTTTCTTGATGGCACAGGATATGCAGGGTTGCAGCCTGCACCTTCCCAACATCTTTCCAGCAGCCTTGGGCTGGCATGTACTACTGGGGCCAGTTTGGTAGGTAAATGGGGATGGATGGTCTGGGAAGGAGCTGTGAAAGCTGCTCAGTACCGACGCAGATCCCTGCTACTCAGGACAAGGTGCTTTTGGTTGATGTTCTGCCCATGGTGTGGAAGCAGAAACAATACAAGATCACCAGGACCTGCCAGCTTCCCTGTGGCAGGATGCTTGGAGATGCAGAAGTCAGCTTCTTGCTTTGGCCTTCGATGTTTCCAAGCTGAGTTCGAAGGTCTCCAGGGCCATAGCATTTCCCTGCGTGAGGGCAGTGCTGTGCTGCTTGCAGGTCTGGAGAGGCCCAGGGAGCCAAGAAACAGTGTGTGAGACAGAAAAGCAGCAAAGATGAGGGATGTTTTTCTGGCTGAGCTTGTGGAGGCTTCCAAAGCCTCTCTTGGGAAGCACCCTCCTCTGCCCGTGCTGTTTCCTCCTGCTCACTCATCTCCTAGCCCTGCTTTCTGGGGCACTGGTTTTGTTTCCCTTTTGTTTACTGGCTGTAGAGGAGGAGTCCTTGGGTGCTATCAGCATCTCTTTCTGTTTGGGCTAACCCAAGTGTTTTGCCTTATTTTCATACTTTTCCTATCAACACGTACCCTGGGGCGTGGAGAACCCTCCCCTGCTTTCCAGCCCTGGAAATAACAGCGGGGGGCAGACCATTGGTCCTAGGGCTATAAGCACGCAGTATAACCAGTAGTCAGGGAAATCTCTTCCCCACAGGAGTCTGTGGAAATGAGGACCAGGTCACAGCACTGGGTAGGCATCCTATAGGTACACATAGCTCTGGTCCTCCCAGGCTCCCCAATACGGTCCAGCTGGACCAACCCCCAGCAAGGAGGCATGGCGAGAGCCGGCACGTTCTTCTGCTGGTGCTCATTCTTTGAGGGAACTGTGTTTGGAGGCTTACTGCCTTCTCTGAGTCACGTCAAAATCAGTCCCAAATATTCTCTTTGAAGTTCTTCACGCAGCGTTGAAGCGATCTTGCCTTCAAAGCAGCTGCTGGAGACAGGCAGGCTGCTTAAAAGACACTTGAGCGCTCTCACATCATGTTCAGGCTGTATTAAAATTTTACCGTGCTGTTTCGCACCTCAGATGAATCACGGTCGCTCCTGAAAAGCATCGAGGGCTGGGGGGGGAAGGAAGGGGGGGAGAATGCATGCAAGAAAGGGGCTTTTGAAAGAGATTATTAATGCACAGAGATGTTTTGGTGTCTGAGAGAGGGCCTGAATGGCAGCTCTGTGCTTTTTTCCCCTCTGTGCTCATTAACAGTGAAGGGTGTAGCTGCTGAAGAGCCGAGCAGAGTGAGGGGAGGACATGGCTGCTGCTCAGGTGGGGATGAGCCGGGGAGAGGACGTGGGAACAGAGGGAGATGGGTGCTGGCTGTCTCCCTGAGAGGCAGTTTCAGGTTACGAGTTCAATGCCTACCTCCCTGTGGGAGATTGCAATACAGCAAGTCGTTTCTTGATGTGCAAACAATTAAAAAGAGGGTGTGGGGCAGAGGGGGGGAAGATGGAGAAAGCAAACACCTCCTCCGGGATCTGGCTGTGCCTCTGCAGCTGCTCACCTAAGGCACCTCTTGCGGAGGGAGTTTCACACAGGAAAAATTGTGCTGGGGGCATCAGATTACTTGCAGGATGGGGTTTGGAAGCTGAGATCTGCCTTCGGCCTCGGGGTATAAAGGGTATTCCTCCCTCTTTTGTCCGGGCATGGAGTGGCTCTCTTGGGTCATATCAGGGGTTATACAGTTGTCCTTTTGCTGGTCCGCAGCATTGCCCTGTAATACTGGAGAGAGGGCTAAGGGGGCAGGCAAGGGGGCAGGGGTGCCTTTCTTCCCCTCCTAGCAGCATCCTTGGGCATGGGGACCACCTTTCCTGTGGTGTCTACCTGCACCGGGGGAGAGGCCAGATCCCTGAGGGCTCCGTTTTCTCCAGGTTTTTCACTGTCCTGTGAGTTCTGCAGACTCCTGTTGGGTCCCTCAGCCTTGTTTTCTGGAGAAGGAGTTATTTCTGGTCCCCCAGGCAACGAAGCGTGTAACTTTGCCTCTTTGTTTGGCTCGAAAGTTCCCTGCCTCCCTGCATCACCCTAGCCTTGTTGCAAATAGGCCACCAGAAGCCACTTGCCCTCCTGCAGTCTCGCCTGGTGAGGCCTCCTGGACCAGGTGGAGAGGCCAGAAGTGAAGGCAGATGATGGCTGGTGGGGCTGGAGGCCTCTTCCTGCCAGCGCTCTGGAGGCTGAGGTGCCAGCAAGGACCAAGCAGCCGGGTTGGCGCATGTTCCTGTCCCAGCCCTCGGGAATTTTCGGCACATAGGGCTAACAGTGCTCAACACCAGCATGTGCTGGGTGCCGGTGAAGGGGCTGCCTTCACCGGACAGATCCAGCACACAGCAGCTGGATGAGGGATGGGAGGAACCCTGGTGTTACTACTGACAGGGGAGGATGCTTTGGTGTTTCTGCTCACTGCCTATTCGCTCCAGAGCCAGTAAGGAGAGAGGGCAACCTCCATTTTTTTCTCATGCTAATTTTCCTTTCTTCTTTGCCTGCATCGGTGAGCCAAGCACCAAACCGAGGGCTCCATAAAGCCTCTGGGAGTAAAATGCCTCCCAAACCAAGCCCTCATCTCTTTCTACTGAAATTGAAATGTGCCATTTCTCTTAAGTAAAAGTGGGGGGGAAGGTGCACACAGGGTCTGTCTGCCCTGCTCCCACTCCCTCTGTCCTGGTTGATCGGCCAGCGCCATGCCTCTCAGCTTGTACTGATGCCTGTCACTCTGCTGACAGCATGAGAGACAAACGCCAGTTTGCCTTGGCCAGAAAACTTGCCTTGCAAAGAAAAAAAGCCAGCTCAGGGCTTTTCACTTAGAGAGAAAGAGAGTGAGAAGAATAGACTTGAAAGCAAATTCCCGTGTTTTTTTGTTTCGGGTGAGAGCTTTTCCCACGCTCCATTGGAAGGAGTGCAAGGAGCAAATGTTTCCCAGCGCCTGTAAACACCAAACACCACTGAGGAGCGAGGAAAAAGCCAATCTTATTGGAGAGAGGCAGAAATCAGCGGCGTGTTCTCCTGCGGTGCCTCGTGTCTGTGCGCCTGCTCCTTCTGTGGCGATGGCTTTTCCAGACCTAGCTGTGTCTTCTGGGTGCGGAGGGAGCGTCAGACCCTGGGGTGCTCTGACATGAGACCAGGTGGTGTTTGCTGACCCCTGCAAAGTTGCTTCACAGCACTGGAGGCTACTGCTTCTTCCGTCAGAGTCCCAGCAACTGGACTGGGAAGAGGCTGGTTTATCGGGTTTATTTCCCAAGCTGGCACCTTGGAAGGCACTTAGCATTTATTTGTATTCACCTGGCACTGGTCAAGGACCATTAGCTCGCTCTGCAAGACTTTTGGTTCCCCATCCAAGGAAGGCTGGGAAAGCAAGTCTGGTTCACTGCATCTCCCATGCCAGCCACTTTGGCCCAAGCCCTGTCTCTCTCCACCCGTCCCTGGTCTAATTCCTGACTCCTGTCTTCAGAGAACTGAAAAATCAAAGAACATCTTGCCTTTTGGTAGTCCTCAGCCCTGGCTTCAGGAGCACCTTTTTCCAAAGCACCAAGTGCATTGCCCCCTTCCCCCCCCCAAATTTTCCAAGTCCATCTGCTTTCCACGGAGAGCTGGCGTTCAGCAGCCAGTCTCTGTCAGGGCTATGCAAAACCCATCCGTGCGTGGGAGAGCTCGCCCATGCTACTCGCACCCCGGGAACCGGTTCACCAGCTCTGCAAGCAGAGGCCTGTCTCTGGCGAGGGAGTCTCTGTGTCTCAGCACATGAGGTGCTATGTGTCTTTAAAACGCCCCAAAAAGGCAGAGGACAGATTTGAGGGCAGCTTTTGGAAATGAGGAACCAACAGAGGCTGGGGATGCTCATCAGGCACCCGTGCGGGTTTGGTTCAGCTTTTCAAGGAGACTGGTATGGGAGAAAGTTTGGAAGCTGGTACCCATTGAGTTGTTTAGAGATGTGGGCTCTGCTTCATCCCGAGGTGGCTGGGAGTGCTTGGAAGTCTGTCCTGAAGGATACCCCAGCAGCCCACTGAGCCTGCTGCTTTTCCCAGCTGGCCAAGGAAAGAACATTTGTGATAACAAAAGCCCTGCCCAGGGGTCCCAGTTTTAAACAAAGCACTGGTGTCCCACTGCTGGTGCATCTGAGCAGCTTCCCATCAATGAGAAACCCTCTCCTTCGTTCCCCCTCCCCTTGCCTTTGGTCTTGCTCATAGAAAGCCGTGCTGACAAGCACTATAGCCTGCATGCGCCCGTATCTGCTCCTGCGATCTCCCTTTGTTTGGCTGCCAGCTTTCTGCACCTGCGTGCACGCCTGCTCTCCCTCCCCGCTGCGGTTAGTCCTTCCCTCTCCCAGCCCATGGGTAGGAAAGCGGGTTTTAGCCGGGTCCAGGGGGTAAGGCAGTGTTTGGCAATGGCGAGCTTTCCCACTCCAACGGTAGCTGCGGGTGGGATGGGGGAACGCAGGCAGCTCGGTTATTCGTGGATGAAGCGCAAGTTGCCCTGAGATTAACCCTCTGGAGGGGTCCTGCCCACATCTGTCCCGATGGGAGCTGGAATCTCCATGCTTCCTTTGCTAATTGAGCCTGGATTGTATTAGCTAATCCCATCCTCAAATCCGCCAGCTGTTCAAAGCTTAATAAGAGCAACCACACATGGTGGCTGGGAGGCTGTGCTCATGTCCTGTTGGGACAGGGATTACAGAAACAAAGTGGGAGGGGGGTGGGGTAGGGGTGGGGTGTTTCTACTTGGGTTTTTTTTTTGGAGGGGGAGAGCATTTTTTTTGGCAATCTGTAGCCAGTTGTCATCATCACTATCTCCCCATCCACAGAGAACATGCATCATAAGAAAAAAACACTGTCATCGAGTGATGACAAGTGAAGTAAAGCTAGGGATACATGGACTTAATATCAATTAGATGCCGTGTGCTCTGGTAGTCCTCCCTCTGCCATGGTGCCCACCCCTTTTCTTGCACCGATCACTGGAACAGACAGATTCGGAGCTGATGGCCTGCCCTGTCCTCTCCCAGGGGGATGCTCCAGATTGCCACAAGGCTCCACCTCAGCACCACCATGGCCCTCAGAGTGATAGCAAAAAGCAGGTGAGGGCCTTGGCCAGCATGGGCTGCAAGTGTTCACCAGCTACACGAGGAAAGGAAACAAACTGGATGGACGTGCTCGAGGGCATTCCCTGTCCAGGAAGCACCGCAGCAGCCAGATCACCAGCCCAGAGCAGCCTCTCCTCTCCAGAGCCCCCGCTTGAATGGCAAGAGGAGATGCTCTGCCACAGTTTTGCTTTTTAAAGAGAGGCAGGGGCTCAATCATTAAAATCTTATCTGTGTCATGCTCATTTGCTTGAGCTTTTGTAGCCTCTTCTCCCACCCAAACTACCTCAAGCGGGAGAGGGGGCTGGAGCAGCTGTGGGAGCCCCTGGCCATGGCATACAAAGCCCACTTGTTATCGGCACTGTCATATGCCTCCCTGCCCCCTCCCCCTTCCCAGCCCCACCACAACCGCTACATCCCGAAAGCACAAGCCGAGCATCCATCAAAAGGGCTATTATCCCACGATTTCTTAACAGCCACTGTTGCTCTTGGGGACGGGGAACCAAGCTCCCCCTTTGACACAGTCCCCCGAGCAAAGGAAGAGCAGTGCCTGTCGCTGGTTGGCATACTGATTTGCAGCCCGCCGCAGTGGCCAGTGTGGGACAGGGGGCTGCTGCACAGGGACAGGGCTGTGTTAGCGATTTAAGGCTTCATTCCGGTCCTACAAAGTAGATGGGTCCTACAAGGATCATACTTTTGGTCTCCAGATGTTAGCAGGGGGGATAACTCCCATGGAGGGTGGTTAAAAGACCACATTAAGGCTTCATTCTTTATGGCTGATGCTTTTAATCTTCCCTTCCCAGGAAAGAGGGGCTGGATTCTGAGGGTTTTTTTGGAATTGGGTTCTCATGGTGTTGTTCTGAACAAAAGGGGCACCTATGGTCCCAGGTATGTTCTCTTCCTATACAGTAAAATGGTGTGTCAGGGTGGCAACGATCTCCCCAAGAGCAAGAAGGAGGGCCAGGGGCAGGGGGTAGGCACTGCTGGGCACCTCTGCTCCGGCAGGAAAGGGAGGGCTGGGGGACAAAAGGGGCACAGCAAACAAAGCCACCAACTTCTGGAGTAGGTAAAGGGTCTGCAGTGCCTGGAGAGGCAATTTCCAGGGATTGGCATGTTGACCAAAGCAGCTCACTGAGTGGCAGCAGGTATTAACATCCTGAGAACCTGCTGAAGGACAGTCCTCTGCTCTTTCGCCAGGCAGGCGGTAGGTGCTACCACTGGTTGCTCCTGGCTCCATCACAGGTGCATTTATTCTTGCTGTGTCTAAGCAGGCAAACTGGTCACAGCATGGACAATGCCACCCCACTTCCACAGGAAAGATCTACCAGCTGTGGCACCGTGGGCGAAGCTGGAGTCTTGACAGAGATAGGAAGATGCCCCAGCACATCAGCCAGGAGGACATCTGTGCATCACAGGTGGAAACTAAGATTTGCTCAGTCACACAGTGTGGAACATAACTGACGAAAAGGTGTCACATTTCCTCCTGTTGTTTTTTTTTAAGTCCCCTGGAGTAAAAGGCACGGTTGGCACCAGCAGGCTTGGGAACTGGGCAGCTTTGCCGGCCAGAAGCAATGCTGAACCCGTCTCAAAAGAGCTTTGCTTTTTTTTTGGTCTGCCCACAGAGAAACTCCCTGTTGGTTTATGCCTGTTTGTCTTCCTGTTCTCGGGGGGTTTCTCTTACAGTTGACATGTTGAAAACAAGACCCGGTGATGGTCTCACTTCTGCCAGCGAGGGATGGTGCTTGAAGCTCCGGTTGGCCTGAAGTTTCCCTTTATGCCGTCAGGGTTGCTCCAAGCCATGTGCCTTGTTGCTGAGTCAGCGTTCTGGAAACAATACGTTGGAAGATCTATGGTTGGCCAGGACATGTGGTCACATCTTAGTGGGTTTTGTGTACTCTTTTCCACTTGAGAGGCCTTCTTTGGTGCAAGTTTTGTTGGCCACTGAGAAAATATCTAAAATGAACAACGATTAATAACTGTACCGGAGAAGCCATGCAAAAAGCCATCATTCTTAGTCTCAGACCTTAGAGAACAATTGTTTTATGAAAATTTGGGGTTGTTCAATTTTCCACTGAAATCTTTGGAAATAAAGAGGATGACTTTACTAGAAAAAAAAAAGAATTTTCATTATCCCATAATCTCAAGCCTCTGGCATGGGAAAGGTTTTTCTGCCTGGGGTGAACATCTCAGGACAGTACGCTCAGCAGGTTGAATGCCATTCCAGTGTGAAGCTAGGATGAATTTTAAATCTGGCTTTCCTTCCCTAAGGTGTCCCTGACTCTTCACGAAGAAGGCATGCTGAGAAAATTATAGGACGTAAGCTATTAGAAAATCATAGTGTTCTTATGGAAAAGAACAGAGGCTCTTTGCAAATTTACAAGTATGAAATTTGAACTTACAGGTATGAAATTCAGTTGCTTGAATTTGGGGAAGTTCACCATCCTCCAAAATTAGCCAGCCATACAGACCTCAGCTACGACCTCAGCTGGGCTGGTTAGAGCTGGGTTCTTTCATCCAGACCTTTTAAAATAGGGAAAATGTTGGAAATTTGGGCCGCTCATTTTCCCCACTCGCAGACGAGCTGTGGCTCTGTGCTAGAAGAGACGTTTCTGTCATGATGAAGGCATTTCAGAGAGCTAATTTACTCGTTCGACTGCGCACACTGGCACAGGGAGCCTGCATGTAAAAAGATGCAGCAAATTGATGGCGAGTGGTTTGCCTGAACACCAGTGTGTTAAGCAGATGTCTTCATGGCAATATGGCAACTTAAGTGAAGGAGTTCCCATATTTTCCTGTGTTTCTGCTTACTGTGGGGTCTCTGGGCTATTTTAATAACTGATCAAAAAAGAAAGGAGAGCACGAGCAGACAGCTGTAACAGCGGAAGACCAGCCAGCCAGGATGGTTGTGAGCAAAAAGCTTTGCAAGCTGCGGTACTGCCAAAATTCCCTGAAGGAGAAGAATTCACCAGGATGATTGGCTCCCGAGAGGGACATTTTTTTTTTTATGATTAAGTGCTGTGCACATCTCCAGCTTCTGTTTTTCCTTGCGGGGCTTGGATTTCCCATTCTGCAAGCCTATTTGCCTTTTTAATCCACTATTTTCTCCTGAAATGTGTGAGACTGGGAATGCTTTGTTGCGCTAAAGGAGAGGTGGCTTAAGCAAGAAGCTGAGCTAAGACCCTGACCAGGGCAGGGGGAGACCTGTTGGGTTTTTTTTTCCCTAGTTTTGGAGAATTTAGGTGCTTAAAACCAAACACCGCAGAGCAAGCACCAGGGTGGGGGAAGACTGCTTCTTTTCCAGCCTGCCCTAATGCGCAGCTCAGACACTACAGGGAGCAAAAACTTACCCCGCTCCCTTTTTATGACCCCCAGCCTCCCAGGCCAACGGAAGTTTGGGATTTTCCTGAGATGCTGTCTGCATTTTTTTTGCACTGGGGGTGTGTGTCAAATCCTGCTTTCAATCGCTGTAAACTTCTTTTCCTCCCAGAGCATCCCCTCGGGCTGAACTTCACCATGTCCTTGTCTGGCAGCCTCGGCGCCGATGAGTGAACTCTCTGGCTCCCAGTGTCTCCCAGCTGGGTCCAGGACCGTCCTCAAGCCTGGTGTCGGGGTGCAGGGGCGTGGGGTGCCCGTGCGCTGACTGCGTCCCTGCAAGGGGTGTGGGTGGGCGTGTGTAGGACCCCATGGGGGGTATGTGGGTGCCTGCATCCCCCCGAGGGGGTTGGTACCCACGGGGGATGTCCCTGAGACGGTGCACGTCTGCGCGGGGGGTGCGGGTGGGGTATCGCTACGGGTTGCGTGTGCCCCTGCAGCGGGTGGGAGTGCTTTGTGCAAAGGGGAGACACGCGTGGGCGGGGGGAGGGGGGGGGG
>VUYV01000031.1:3598429-3636271 GCA_008711295.1 Anarhynchus alexandrinus | reverse complement strand
CGCCCGGCGCCCCGGAGGGGCCGTCCGGCAGCCAGAGCCGCTTGGGTTGGGGGGTTGGGGGTTGGGGGAGGGTTCTTTTTGCGTCGGAGCATCCCGGTGCCGCATCCCCGCATCTCTATCCCGGATAACAGGTAGCCTTTATACCGGGTCTTTGCTGGTGCCCCGGGAGGCGAGGGGGCTCTGGGGGTGCCTCAGACCCAGCTCCTGGCTTTCGGCTTGCTCGGGGTTTTGGGGTGGGTGTGGCGGTGGGGGGGATATCGATCCCCGCCGGTTTCTCCACGCGGCACCGCGTGGGTTGGTGCGGACACGGGGCCGCCTGCCCCGGGCTCCGGGCGGCGAGAAACAAGGGCTGGTTTAGCTGCAGAAAGGGAAATCCCGATCTTTAAAAGGCAGTTGGCAGCGCCGATTGTTAAAGCAGAAGTGAAGAGTTTTTTCTGGCTCCGGTCCCTGCTCTCCTCCCTTTGATTTTTGTTTTTTCTGTGCTGGCTCTCATCAGGACACTTGTTCAACTTTGGGGGATGCCGGACACTGCTTGCTAGATCTAAAAGGAAACAAAGAATAGAATATTTTTTAAAATATGTTTTCCCTGCAAATACTGTTAATCTCGTTGAAGGTGTTGGGGTATGTCCAAGAGAGATTTGGTTAATTTGGACTCTGTGAACTCCATGGAAAAACCTGTCTAATACAGTCTCTTCCCTAAAAAGAGAGAGACATGCACCAATCTGATTTGTGAATCCCATTAATATTCCCTTCTTTCTGCTCTTTCATGAAACAGATCCTAATTTATCATCCTGCCAGACAGAAAGAGTCTGCAGGTACTATGCTTTAGCCGATCAAAGCCTCCCTTCCCAAAGGTGGCATTTGCATTCAGATGATGCTTGTGGGTCAGGGGCTCTCCCCCTCTTCGCTTTGTCCCACCCAAGCTCTTATTAGTATTCTTTGTTTTCGCCATGCAATAGGGTGGCTGTTGGAGAGGCTGCCCGGGGCATCTCTGAGCCCCGAGGCAAGAGGCTTTACTGAAGCGCAGGCTGGTTTAGAGGTGCGTGCAGGTGCAAAGGTGTCCATAGCCACAGTGGTGTTGCAGTACGCCTGCCTGGAGGAAGCACTGAAGGATCAGGCTGCTAAATTTTGCTCTTGTGCCATCAGGATTGAAGGGTGGGTAAAAGTGCCTGTTCACTCAGGTACCCCGGGGAAGGAGCCTCAGTTTGCATTGGGGCCAGCTGGCTGGGAGATGATGACCTAAACTTGGTTAGGTGGGGAAGGACTCTGTGGAGCAATGTGGGAGACTTGCATGCCCTGACACCCGTAGCAGCCAGCTGCGATTTTCCTGATCTAGTTGTGTTTTCTGATCTTCTCTTCCCTAACCCACTGAGCTTTGCGGGAGACCTCGTGTGAAGTATCTCCAAAGTTGTTAGCTCCAGGTAGCTACTGGCTGAGTGCAATCAGACCTGGCTGTTCGGGGAGGGGGGGCACAGGAATGCAGGAATGTCTTGTTCCCGGGGCATTTCCTCCTGGGGAAGGAAGATGGGAAGGGATCCTTGTCTGTAAGTAATCCAAGAGCAAAACGTTTCTCCCCTTGCAGACAATGAATCGTTTCAGCGAGCTGACACTGTTATTTGTGGCTCCTGGCAGACCAGATAAGAGCTTTCTGCCAGGCACTTGCTCAAATCGGTGCCAGCCCCAGCCTTGCTGATTGCCTTTCTCCGTTGCTCTGGGTGGGAGAGAAGCTTTTGTGTACCACGGCAGTAATCACGGTGGTGCTTCTGGGTGAAGTAAGGTTCTTGCCGGTCCCCCTGGTTACACTGTCGCTGATTCTGGTTCTTGTATCTCCAGGCCTTTTATGTTTCCCAGAGAGAGGATGCCGCTTTGGAGAAGGAATTCTTCCTGCCTGGCTCTGCTTGTGGGGCTGTGAACAACTATTTCCAAGACTTCTTTCCTTACCCTTGATCTAAACCTTGCACGTGGCTGGTTATACATGCTCGTTAAACAGGGAATTAAATCACATAGGAATGCTGCTTGCTTGATGTCTTCTCTATTACAGAGCTATGCTTAGAAGTTGAGGCTTTTTAAGTGATTGTGTGGGCTTTAGCTAAGCTGTGAAAAAAGCCTTGTAAACAATAAGCCTTTGTGATGAAGGCAGAGTAAGTGTAATTATCATCTGTCCTATTAAAAATCTTCCCATTTTGGGGCATAACCAAACTAATCAGACAGTCTTGTGCTTTTCCAGATAACTTGGTGGTCTTTAAGAGCGGCTCTGGGAAGCAAACGCAAAATGAGCAGCGGAGGACAGTGCAGAAGACGCAGAGGGCTCTCGGTCTGAGCCACGAGGATTTGAAGATGTCTGCGTGCAGTGACTTTGTGGAACACGTTTGGAAGCCCGGCTCCTGCAAAAACTGCTTCAACCCAAAGAGTTCCCATTGGCTGCAAACACCCCCAGACGTGGGAGCTTGTGGTGTGCTCCCGAATGGAGTTAGGACCAAGCCTGAGAGCCCCGCGTTGGAAGACGAAGGTGTAAATACCTCCCCCTTCTCAAAGCCAACAATTGCTGTGAAGCCAACTATGATAAACTCAGATGTTTCTGACGCGTGGGCGGATGTGAATATGAATGCAGATCTGTCACAGGTAATGATTAATCCAGTCAAAGCATGACTTCCCGTTACTTACCTCTCCTCGGGAGTGCTAGGAATATTTGTTAAAATGGTTTCCTTCCCTTTGTTTTTCCTTCTAGTCTTGACTTGGGTTTTTAAGCCTTATATTGTCTTCTCAAACTATACTTGGCTGAAGCTGAATGAGATGTTGCTCGCAAGGCATGTGCAAAAGAGCTTAAAAATACATTGTTTGTTTAGGAAATTCCAGATTTTAAATGAGGATGTGGGTTAAAGTTATTTTCCTGGGAAGATATACTGGAAAGAGGTCCTGTCTGGTTGCAGTCAGTGCTAACTGGATCCACGGTCTTCATGGGTGAGGAAGAAAGTGCCCTACCTTCCCAGCCCAGCTCCTTGGTCTCCCAACCTTTGCCAGAGCAGTGGTGCCCTCTGGGCGTAGCACTGCTGCCTGCCTGCAAACTGGCAAGCCCTGGTTGGAGTGAGTTGCTATCGGGAGGGGTGGTTTGCTCCAGTCCCTGCCCAGTTGATATCAACACTGTCACCCTGCCTGTGGTGTAGGTGTACTTGTACCTCCCACCCTTGTCCCAGAGGAGAGGTAGGGCTCGCCAGCTCTCTTCTTAGCCTCCCATTGCTCTCCCTTGCTCCTCTTCTAGGGATAAATGGCACAGGAGTGCAGGCTGCCATCATCAGTGGGGTTTGATGTGTGTGCACTGATTTGTCCCTGGGCTGAGTTTTGCGCCATGGGACCGGGTTCTGCCACCCTGGGATGGGGGATCACTTCGCAGGCATGTGTTACCCCCTGCCTCTCCTGCTCCTCCTCTCCCTCGGCAAGCAGGATAGATCTCCCTCAGATGAAGAGATTTCAGATACATTTTCCCACCTGCTCCTCAGTCCCTACTGCTGAGCGTAGCCAAGCTGCTATCCCAGGATAACCCGTGATAGTCTGTGTCTGTGCTCCGGAGCGTGCGACTCCAAGAGCAGCAGTGTGAAATGAAATGAAAATAAGCAGAGGGAGGTGCAAATATTCCTTCCCTCTCTGAATTGTTAATTGCACGGTGATTCGCAGACAGGATGACAGGTTGGACACGTTTCTGGCAGCGAACCCACAGAGAGAGAAAGGAGAATGCCTTATTTCAGTGCATTGCCATTGTTGGTAATGCAAAGATTGCAAATGGTCCAGGAAATAGGGCAAGTGTAATTTAAGTAGAAAAGGTTTGCGGTAGTTATTGGTGGGGTGAGCACAGGGCAAAACAGACCGCGAGCGCCAGAGGACTTTTCTGTGGAGGTGGGGTTTTTTGGTTGTTTTTGGTGGGGTTTTTTGTTTTGTTGTTGTTTTGTTTTGTTTTGTTTTTTTTAAAATATTTCTCTTTCGTTTTGCATATGCATATCCTGACAGTGCTCTTGTCTCTTTGGCCCGTGCAGGTCAGCTGGGGCATGGTGTCTGGCAAACACCTCCTTCTGAAATCAGGAGATGCGCAGCGGATCTGCCTCGACAATTTTGGCAACGGTGGTGTGAGAAAGCCCTTCCTTCACAACCAGCCGAGTGACTGCTTGTCTTGCTGTCCTCCTAGCTACTCCATGGTGGGCCTGCGCAGCCTGGAGAGCCGAGTGGAGAGAAATGTCTCCATCCACAGCCTGGTGCTTGTGGGTGAGGTGGGCAAGCAGGAGGAGAGAGTCAAAGACAAATCTGCCCTGCCACATCGGGCCCTCTGCCCTAATCTGTCCACCTTGGGGGACAGAAGCACCACAAACTCCAGCCAAAACCCTTCTTCCCAAGCCAGAGAAGGAGCAGCACTCCCCTCAGAGGGCGACTGCGGTCGCCTCTCCTCCAGCTTCGAAAGCGAAGGGGGTGAGTACTGTTCAATCACAGACTGCCGCAGAGAGCGCCCCGTCTCGCGGGAGCCACCTTGTGCAGAGGGGAGGGATGCCCGGTGCGAGAAGGAGAGCCCTGCTCCCTGCGGATGGAGGCAGTGGGATGCTCCAGATGTTCCCAGGCCAAGTGGTAGGGCGGTCAAGTTCAGTGAAGAGGAGCGCAGGGCTGTGAATGTGGCTTTCTGCATCACGAAAGACCAGAGTGATCCTCTCCCCTATGCTCTGTGTTCGGAGAGGAAAAAGCTGGTTCTCCACTCCGAGCCTGCCGCCCCCCCTGAAAGCACGGGGAGCAGCAAGACAGCTGCTTTTGCCTTGTCCCAGGAGGACAAGGACTTGCCTCTGCCTGGAGAGCCCTCTGCCACCAGAGGCCCCTGGCCTGAGGGTTCGAGCACTCCTCAGCAGGCTCTGGTGGAGCCGCAGCGCCCTCGCCTCGCTGAGCCAGCCCACAGTGATCCCATCTATGCTGAGAGCACCAAGAGGAAAAAGGCACAGCTGAAGGCTGTCGGCGGCCAGGCAAAAGCGGAGAAGCTGGCCCATGGCACTGGCAAGGAGCAAGCTGATGGGACATGGAGGGATGGCGGCTGGGCTTTGGGTGGTGAGAAAGAATACCAGGACTCCGCCGGCCAGGTGGCGGCAAAGATAACTATAATGACGGCACACACCGAGGATGATCACAAGACAATATTCCTCAGCAGCCCTGACTCGGCAGTGGGAGTTCAGTGGCCGTGCATCAGCCCCACTTCCCACCCTGATTTTGGGATTTCATCGCCTGCCATTGAGCCTGGAGAGATTTTTCAAGCATCTGGAAGTGAAAACAGCCCAAGATTTCATCTGGTAGCTCCTGCCAAGACCTCAGTTACTGAGAGTCCTGCCATTCCCCCAAAGATGTCCAAAAACAGCCAGCCAGGCAGTGAGGGGAACCGTGTGCCCCCGGTAAGCTCCCATGCAGCAAGGTTTAGTGATGACAACAGCCACGATGGAGCTGGTGTTCAGCTGCTGCCACGGAGCTGTACTGATACAGGTGCCTTTGGGGTGTCCCCTTCTCCATGCACTCATATCAATGGGGTCTCTGCAGAGGAGTCCAGCAGAGGCCTTGCAGGCTCGTCCTACGACAGAAGGCAGAAATACTACACCCAAACGTGGACCAAGCCATGCCGGATAGAAGAGGAGGAGGAGCAGGAGGAGGAGCAGGAGCTCGTAACCCACCCATGGGCAGTGGGAGCTGAGAATGGAAGAGCTGGTGCCGACCTTGTGGATGACGGCGCAATGCTGGAGAGCCAGACTGGGATCAGTAAATCATCATCTTTCTCTTTTGATTTCCCTAAAGACAAGAGCAATGGTGTGGAGTTTGCACCACCACCGCCACCGCCGAAAAAGCAGTCCAGGTACAGCCCTTACAGCCCTGTGAGCATGTGTGTGTGTGGTGGTCTGTTAACCATTTGCAGTTGGGATGTTTGCTGCAGGGATTGACTGACTAGGAGGTGCTTCCCGTTCTTTTTTTCTTCCTTTTCTGTTCAAAGGTGGGTTTTCATAAGCATGGGAGGTGACTGCACGGCTGAAAAACTACTTATTTTTTTACTTTGAAAAGCTGTCAGATCTTTGCAAGTCCGTGTTCGAATGCCATGTGTACTTGCAAAAGCCCTTCAGGGCTGCAAGGTAGGGCCTTGGGTCCCAATATTCAAGTGAGAACAAGGTCCGTGCCTGGGATGGCTGGTGTTTTGCAGGTCAGCTTTATTCTGTCTCGGCAGAGTCCCTTGTTGTTGAGTAGGATAGAAATTTGGGGTTGCGAGCTCCTCTTGTAGGCGGAACTGGGCAACTTCTCTTGGTGCTAATAGCTAGGGCCTCTGGAATCCTCATTTTCAGTTTGGTTCTAATGTCTTTTTGCTTTTGAGGTTAACTCTTGAAGCTGCAGTTTCCCAGGGAGGACTCCATGCCTGCAAGCAGGTAATTGGAGCTTGGTGAACGTGCACTTGCGATGTGTGGGAGCCTCCTGGCTTCAGGCAGCCTTCCCCTCGCCGCTCTCCTGGAAGTCAGGTTTGCAGGCAGGGTGACACCTGGCCCTACCAAACAAACGTGAATGAGGGAGAGCTGTCCATCTGGGAAGGAAGTAGCTCTGCTAAGCAATTAAAAAAACAGGCTTCCGATACTGTGTGTGCATTCAGTATCTGCAGCTGTGTGTATCAAAAAAAAAAAAAAAAGGAAAGGGGAAAAAAAAAGAGAAAATGGAGGAAGAAAAATTTACTTCCTTGCCATGCAACGAGTGGATTAGGTTGTCTGGTCATAGTGGAGAGGGATACTTTTGCATTCTCCTGTATTTGCTGTATTGCGTGTGTCAGTTTTGTTACCTGGAACTGTGTATTGCACAACAGATTTAACTCCCATTCCTTGATTTAAAACTTGAGAGAAGAAAGGATAGGTGTTCAAAGGAGAACTTGCTCTTGGGGTCCATGGTCAAGTTTATGTGTAGGTATCAAAGACCTCCAGGTTGAGACTGTGGTTGAGTTGGCCCATCCTTTGTTTTGTTCTCACACTGAATTTTCAATGTTTTTAGGGTTAGCCCAGGGAACTAGTGTTTTAAATTGATCAAGCGGTGAAGAAATTAGGTTTCTCGAGGAAAGGGAAGGGATGAAGAAGAGGCTTTAGTTCTCTTTAATGTTGGGCTTCCTGCTGTGATGCTGCGTGCCTGCTGCAGTCAGAAGAAAGAAAAGGTCCACAAGCAAGCAAGCACACAGATGAGCTATATTGCCTTTAAATCAAAGAGGACACAAAGATGTGCTTTAGCTTTGACCCTGTGAACTTTCTTTCATGGCTGCTGCCAGTTGGTGTCTCCTATCAGCCTGTGGCTTGGGGTTGTACTTGCCACGAGGTGTTGTTGAGGCCCAGCAGAGCTGTGATGATATAATGCTATCAAGCAGTGATCATTTAGGAAACACCAAATTGCATGCTGAAACTCCTCTAGGACCTGATTCCTTCCCTTGCAGAGCAGAGGTCACTGGGCAGGCCGGAAGGGTGGTGGCACTCAAACTCAGCAATATACATCCCGGCAACATCTTCCACTTGCAGTGCTAGGACTTCCTTCTGCTCATGGAAGAGCAGCCATGCAGAGCCCTTTGTCTGTACTAGGGGCAAGGATGTTTCCCTGGCATTGCTTGGAGTCTCCTTTTTGCCTTCGTGAGGGCTGGAAGTGGAGGCAGGGGTCTCCTTGATGTGTCAGGGTGTCTCCTTGGCTGAGTGACTTGGACCAGTTGTGCTCCAAGCCAGGAGCATGCCCTGCTGTTGCCCTCCATGAGGAGTTATGATCTGTCCTGAGAGGCATGGAGCATTTTCTGCTCCTTGGAGGGGCTGTTTCATGTTCCTGGTGTGATTGGGCTGTGCCAACTGTAACAGTTGCTTCTCAGTCATCCTGAAAGCATCTGTGTGCTAGAAAGCCTGTGTGAAAGCAGGCAGGGAAACTGAGGTCGGAAACGCGTGGCAACCATGACCGGGATCTCTGGCAGAGCCACAAAACCTGCCAGGTGGTTGAGGTAGGTGCTGGCATTGCTTTTACCCCCTGTGGCTGTAGGCCATGTGTTGTGCTACATGTCTTTGTCTCCTAAACACCTTGGTGCCTGCAGCTGAGCCTTGGGGCACCTTACTCAAGAAGCATAGCTCTCCCTCCGGCTACCAAACCCCTGTGCAGCCGGCCTGAGGACCGATTTGATCAGATGGCAGGTTTCGCAAGCCGTGCAAACCCAGCTGGTTGCTTTGTTTGTTTGCTTTGAGGATGCTCTCATTTTCGTCTCAAGCGTGGCTTCTCTGAGCATGTTGATGCAGGAACCAGGGTGTTGTTACCCGCGCGTGGCGGTGGGAGGGATGGCTACGTGCACAACTGGTTAAAATCACCATAGTGGGATTGTGTTACCCTGGGCAGTCATTGCTTGCAGCTTCGGGTCATGAAATGACTCAGCTGGTGCTGGAGGAACATCTCCTCTGATCCTCCTGGCCTGCAACCAAATGCCTGAAGAAGGGAGGAGGTCTTGCACACACAGATGACTCCAAAACACATCCATACTCTCCTAGGCCCAGGCAGTCTGTGGACATGTGCTCATCCATGATGCAAGAACCACCTATACTGTTATGCTTACGTAGTTCCTCACAGAGACAGACACCACAGCCCAAGATGTTCTCTGGTGGCACAGTTGCAAAGGTTCCTTTGATGGATGGATGGAGATGAAGTCAGCGTAGACCTGGTTGTGGCTCATTCCAGGGTTCATTCCAGCTGCAGGAAAGGCATGTAACCATCCTTTTTCCTTCTAGATCTCAAGCTGCAGCAAGGTATTTGATTTCAGGCTGGAAAATGAAGCCTGCCTGTTTGACTTTCCTAATTAAACTTAATTGCTTATTTTAAAGAAAACTTGCATGTGTGTTCAAACTAGTTTCAAAGCAGAGAAAGAAAAAGTAAGTCTGTAGATTTTGTTTTGTTCATCTTGGCTCTAACAATTAAAAGGGAAAAAAGTTTTTACAGGGTAAATTCCTGCCAGGCACGGAGGAAACTCTGGTTTTGCAGTAAGCTGTCTCTTAGGATGGCGGAACGAGTGATTTTAGGGAGTTTTTAAAGTTGGTGTAAAAAAGAA
Organism: Anarhynchus alexandrinus; assembly: GCA_008711295.1. NCBI lineage: Eukaryota > Metazoa > Chordata > Aves > Charadriiformes > Charadriidae > Anarhynchus > Anarhynchus alexandrinus. The sequence goes on along the minus strand of VUYV01000031.1, from coordinate 3,627,180 downwards.
GAAAATAATGAATTTGTGTGTATTTTGTCCTATATAAAGCTACTCTGGACCTCTTGCGACTGTTTCTTCATACAATCCTTTTTTTCCTGCTTGTTTGAAAGATTATAGGTATTTAAGGCTTGCTTGGTCTGAAGCGAAATGGAAAATGAGTTTAATTACAAGAGGAAAGAGATTGGAAAGGGAAGACGGTGGCTGGTCTTCTTCCAAAAGCTGGGAAGGTAATTGGCCAAGGAAAGGGCTCACCAGAGGAAGTAGGATCCCCAGGACTTACATGCGCAATGATGATTTAAAGGTTCTTCAGTGTGAAATGCTCTAGCATGGCCTTTATTTTCTTGGCACGAGGAATGAGTCTTTGCTGAAATTTATGTCTCTTTTATGCAGAGCGTCAGGCTAAATGATCCTCATGGTTCCTTCTAGCCTGCAAAACCTTGGTGGTTAATTTGTTTCATGTGCCTTTTAAAGAAAGGAAACAGTGATGCTGTTTTGCATCTTGAGCTGTTGGCTCTTGAGCTGTTTTCATCATAATTAATACCACTTTTAAAAGGCAGTGCCTTAGATAGCTTCTGAAATTTGCTGAATGTACTCACTTGGGGTAACAAAGGTGTGTAGTATGGCACATCCTGACACCCACCATCGCTGAGAACAGTCAGGACAAATGAGCTTGAGATGTGCCAAGACTGCGTGTTACGGTGCTGCTGCTGCCGCTCGTTGCCAGAGGGAACAGAAAACAAGAGCATTACAAAAAACGACCATGTTGGGAATTGGATCACCAGGAAAAGAGCCAGGTTTGTTTCTCGCTGGGGAGGTGGTGCTTGCTGGCTGGTGGGACTGTGCTGTGTGTTTCTTGCCAGGAATTAGTCGGTGGCAGAGCAGCGCTGCACCTGAGACAGAATATTCCCATTTTCTTACCATTCCCGAGGCACCCGTTTGTCTTTGGAGCTCAGTGTCAGGGTCTACCCCAGTGACAAAAGCAGACTGGTACATGGAGCTCCTGTGGCAATTACAAATGGAATTGGAAGTCACACGGGTCCTGAATTTTGACACTCTTCTCTGTGACTGTGGATGACAGCAGAGACTTGCTTTTTGGTATAGGACAAGCCAGATTTATGAATAAGAAACTCGGGATGGAATCTATTTAAATACATAATTAATAATTAAATAAGTAAATAAAGCAAATAAGGGAGGGTATGGCTCGAGCAGGAGAGAGAATCATGCTCCAGGACACAGAGGGAATACACCTTTTGGATTCCCCTCGTGTTTTTTGTCCAAAGCTTATCAGGAATTTCTCATGCTGCTTCTGCCAGTGGATTATTTTTAAAAGGTTGTGATTTATCAGCCAATCTTTTAGGAGAGATTGTTTCTTTTAAAATTAAAGTGGTTTGCTTTTCTGTGTGTTTTCTATCTTGCCACTTAAAAAAGCACAGAGTTGGAAATTGAAATGCGATTCGTTGTCGTCTTCACCACATTGGAGCATTCAGTGATTTAATTTTTAACCCATCTACCGTCTTAATTCTGCACCCCATCCAAACTTCCCCTTGCATCTCCAGACTCCAACCCCTTGTTTCAACTTAACCTGCACTACATAAAACCTTTCTGGTACAGGGAGGAGCAGTGTAGTCCTCTGGACAGTGCTAGGAGTGTTTCAAAATACTCTTTCCCTTGCCTTGATTTTTGGTTTGCTCACATTTACCAGCTGGTAGCAGAAGGATAAGTACAAATCCAAGCCTCAAATGTTGTATGCTTCTGTATGCTGTTTTTTAACTGCTGTGTGCATCCAGGGGAAGATGTTGGAAGAAACAGCAGTGGAGGGAGGAGGAAGATATAATTATTCACATTTCATGATAGACAAGCATATGGTAGAATGGTGCTTCCTCTTGTGTAATAATTATGCCCAGCCATGTGTTGTGTTTGATGCTGTAATGCAGTCTGGCTTTTCCCTCTTCCGCCTGTTAGTTTCAGTATTTTATTTTGGGAGGGGGTGTCCTGTTGACATTATCACTGGCCTTGTCCTGGAGCGTGGTTTGGTTTGTGGTGGTTTGTGTGTGTTCTCTGCCCTCCTCTGCTTCCTTCCCCTGTTGCGTGACTTATAAAGCTCAGCATCTCGGTTATTTGTTCAAGTCCTGTCATCTGTGCTGAGAAGAAGCAGCCCCCTCCTGCCGGCACAGCAACGCTGGGAAACCCCCGTGATGGGGCTGCAGAGCAGGCACTCCTTGTGATCGGGTCTCTGCGCAGGGGAGAGATGCCTTCCAGCATCCTCCACCGCTGCCAACAGGCTGCGCGTGTGATCGCCACTGGAAAGGAGTGAGCAGGAGTCTTGTAGCTCTTGTGTCTGAGTCGCCTTCTCCCCCTCTCAAAACCTCCCTGCCCCTTGCATTTCTGGAGGGTAACCAGATCTGCATGTCGAATCTCGGGGAGGGAATTCAAGCCGAAGGCATGCCCGGAGTCTGAGGGATCCCTGGGGCGATATCCCAAGGCGCGTGTGTCTGCTGAGGTTAGGGGAGCCATGCTTTGGTGCCCGTCTCCACTCTCTCTCCGAGAAGTGCAAGGCGCACAGTTGGTGATGCTGCAGTCCCGCAGCAGCATCAGGTGGGACCCTGATCTGTTAAGAAATGTGACATTAAACACAAGGCTGTCACTCAAACCTGCACCATGGGAAAGCCATGCCCTGGCTGGAGACGCAATGTGGGGCATGGCAAAGGACCCAGATCCCTCTGCAATATTATAGAACTCCAAACTGGGGGGGGAGGGGTTGGTTTTGTTTTGTTTTGGGTTTTTTACAAGACCACTGTTTTCAACCTTGACTTGTTTTACACAGGACTATGAGAACTGTGTGGAAAGCCAGCTGGATTAAACTGTTTAGGATGGGAAAACTGGGGCATAGTGAATGGAAAGGCTTACCCAAATATGCCAGTGTGTTGCATGGAGGATGCTGAATAATTGAAGTGTATGTAAAGCTGTCAGAGTAATTTGGAGAGCTGGAAATCCTGTCTTTTTAGTTTATTAGATTGGGAGAGCTGACTCTTGTGACCTGTTCTTTATGCACTGGCACATGAAGGAGGCTCTCGTGCTGCTCTTGAAGTTGCCGGTTACATTTAAGGTGCTGAGCACAAATTTTTTAAATGAAGGTAAATTAACCACTGCTACGTTTTTCTGAAGGGGACTGGAGCCCACAGATTTGAGCAAGCCAGTAGGGGGGCAATCCCACTGATTTCTTCAGGTTTTGGTGGATCGATGATCTTTATTTCCAATATCCTTTGGTGAAAAGGGTGAGATGGAAAATAGCAACCCGTGCCCTTGCAGTCACGCATGGTGGGAAGGAACACTGGCAAAGCAGGCGAAGTTCGGGTTAGCTGTAAATCAGGATCCCACAGGCTGTTGCAGTGATGGGCTGTTCAGCTCTTGGGGTGGAATTTTGCTGAAATGGGAGAGTTTGACCCTAGCAAGTGTTTTCAGTAATTCTTTGGTATAGTAGGCAGTATTTTAATCTGTGCAGGCTGCAGTCTGGGCTTCAAGCAGCTTGTAGGAAAAGAGGGAAATGTAAAGCGGAGATATTTCCAGGCAGTATTAGCTGGCCCCGCTGTAACATCTGAAACAAGAGCAGGATGTCGTTTAAGCAGCAAACAATTTCTATTTCGGTGTGCCTATTCAGGAACTGCATTTTACATAAGTCACAGCGGTACAGAGAGGAAACGGGGCTCTCTGTACATCTGACTTCACCGCGACGTTGAGCTCGGTAAAGGCAGCAGCCAGCACCGTTCTGGCAGACTCCGTGTTGCGCCCAGGTTGCTTTGGAGGAATAGGTGTGGCTGCCGCGCGGTGGACCTTGGACCCCACTGAGCAAAGTCTCATCTCTCTCTGAGTGCGGGAATGGTAAGGCAGCTCTGCGGATTTGTGTTTAAGTNAGGCGGGGAGGAGGGGAAGAATGTGTTAGAAAACCTCTCATCTGTGCAAATCGAGACTGGCTCTCTTGCAAAATCTCCTTATTTTCTTATGGATTCAAATGCTTCCTTGATTCTTGCCAGGTCAGACAGTGCACCCGCATGGGTGTGCACCCATGCTTTCTTTCCCTCCAAATTACCAAAAGTTAAACATCTGAGAAAGTTATAGGATAAAGATATATCTTTATAATAAAAAAAAAAACCAACAGTATTTAAGTCCAGTTGGTTTCTTTCAACAGCATTAATTGTAACAGGGCTGAAAACCTCAGTGTGTGTCTCTCGCTCTCTCTCTTTTTTTAATTTTTTTAAACTGTGACTTGTATGGTGCATTGCTAAGTTTTGTAAATCATCCCCAAGAGGCTTGCTGTGGTAAATTCATCACTGGTGCAAGACCAGTGTCTCTGCTGAGTTATACCTGAGGTGGTTTTTAGAGCCTTATTTTCATCAGCCCCTGAGTATTTTTAGACCGAGGCTGCTCAGGCAAACGAGGAAGTCTGGCAGAAGTTTCTTCCGGGCTTCTCATACGCTCTGCTCTCCATGTGGTGGTGTGGACACGAGAGTAAGTGCTTTGTCTGGATGGGGAACGAAACATTTCTCAATCTTCAAATAAAAATTGCTCGTGGCATCTGCTGCGCTTGGGGGTTTTGGAAGAGGAGAGATCCTGTGCGCGTGAACAGGGTGCCACAAGAAAACGGTTGTGCACGTCTTTTGTTTGTCTTTCTCAGCAGCCATTCAGCCGTCTGATTAGGAAACGCCGGATACCTTCCAGCAAGATAGCTAGTGGAAGTCCTTTTTCTTTTTTACAAGTCTGCCTCTAATCTTTTTGCATTCTTAATCAACAACGTGTTGAATTTTATCAGCAGATTGGCAGTTTTACTTAAAAAATGTGGACCGATAACCTTCGTTTGCTGGCCGATAGAGAGTCTGAACTGTACCAAAGCTAGGAGTGTTTGTGCTCTGATGTGCTGCCCGATTTCAACAGTTTCTGTTGTTTTCCAAGGAGGAAAAAAAATGACGCAAATGCAGGGGAAATTCTTTATCTTAGCAAAAAGTCCTGCTTGCCTACAACTGATCACTTAAACTGTGACCTGTTATAAGCCCAGTTTATGGTTTATTTATTTGCATTTTTTTTTTTAGATGGAAGCTGCATAGAAAACTGTAGGTCTTACAGTAAAAGCTGCATGGTAGGTCCTGAGTTTGGCAGACATTTGTTTTCTGCAGAGGTGCTTCTTCATTTGGAAGGTGTCAGTTGTTACTGTGATGCACTGAGGAGACAGCAGCTGCTAGGAATGGCCTCTTCTTCCACTTATGCCTCCACTTTGAAGGAATTGGGTTCTGACATGCGGCTTCAACCTGCCCTTCAGTAAAATGAGAGGAGTGATGCCACTCCCTTCCCTCGAGAACTTTACTGAAGGCAAACACTGGTGGGTCCCCACTTCCCAGTGATGGTGGGATGTGGTCCAGGACCACAGGCAAAGGAGCTGCAGACTGGGGCTGGATGCTGTTGGCTCAGTGGTTGTCTCTCTGCTCAAGCACAGCTGGTTTGGCATGGGGGGCTGGCATGGGGGCTGCAAGGCTATAACCTGCTCAGTGTCAGTGGGATGAAAGAAGAAAAGTACACAGGAATGAGGAGCTGTGGCATGGTAAAAGGCTGCACAGTGTCTGTATAGATGGGCAGGGACCAAGCTAAGGCTGCTCTTGGCTTGAGGCTCCACGCACAAGTATATGCAGGGTATCTTTTGGCATCTGTCTCCTGACTCTTCTCTTTCACTCTCTCTAGGCACGTTCTGAAAATGAACCCGAATAACGCTGAGTTGGAGAGGGTCAGCAACAGCTCTGCTGAGAGCCTCAGCCCACCTTTCAGGAGCGTCCACGTCAGCTTCACGGCTGGCTCCACCGACAGCCTCGACTCAGACACGCAGACTGGCAGCGATGGCAGTAAGTGACCGTTGGGTGTGGGAGAGGTAGCATCAGACCTGAGGAAGGAGTTACCTCCATCCTGAGGTCCACTGCTGGGGCAGCATCTTCAGAGAAGGGATCATGAGCATCTAATCACCTAGTTCTCCCAGCAACCCTTCATCTTTCCACTTCTCCTACTCTTCTGCCTCTTGATGCACTTAAGATGGATGTGGCAGAGTCAGGCCACCGTTGTGGGCTTTTTCCTCCTTCATTTGGTAAGTGCCAAAATCATTTGTCCTGTAGATCTCCTCTTGTCTGGATAAAACCTCCATCTGAAAGCAATTGTCCTTATTCCACTTGTGCTTCATACATTGCATGAGGTGATAAGTAGCCCTGCCATAGAACGTCTTCCATAGATTTGAGGAGTACCAGAAGGAGTCTTATGCTAGAGGTGATCTCTCCCTCTCATTGTGTTCCCAGCTATTTCTTGAAGGGGAAAAAATCTGCCTGCACTCGTTTAGCTGAGATTAAAAAATACTTACTATGAAGTCACTTTTTTCATCAGTGCGTAACTTAGACATGCACTAACGTGTTCAGCAGCTCAGAAAGTATTTCCTTTGCAAAAGCAGCCTTCGTGTAGTGGAAGTCCTGTCTTTCCAAGAGCAACAATGTGCAGCAATAAAATTAAGAGCCAGAGCTCTGGAAACTCCATTTTTCCACCGCTAACTTGGAGTCTGAGATTGAGACCGTGCCAGGAAATTGTACAGGGGGAAGAAAAACTCACATATGTTGGATCTTTACTTACTGGGCACAGAAGCAATTTACTGTCAAAAATGATACGGGACAAGAGGATTTCTCTGCCTCCACTAACAGAAGCAACTGTTTCAACTCATCTTGGGAAAGCTGAGTTTTTAAGTGAATAACCCGAATGCAATTTTTCTTGCTGATGCAAGCAAGAAGCTATGCAGTCAGTCACTGAGTGAGGTGAGCTCAAATTAATTGGCTATGCTGTCAGATGTTAAAATATGAAGTGAGGGGGAGCTTTTAAGCCCTTGACATGCAGGACTCTACGCTGAAGGTGCACAGTACTGTTAGGAAAGTTGTGAAAGGGTTTCATTTGTTATCCTGTGTTTGGGGCAGAGCCCAGCAGCACATGAAAAAAAAAAAAAGGTAAGAGCAGCTTGGCATTTGTGGGCTAGGTATGTGGAGCGGTTGCCAAAGCTTCCAGCACTGACATTTGTTCTGTAAGACTCCGTCAAAGTAAATCTTGCCTCTTGAAACGGGGATTCAGCTGCGTGTCCTGGCAGAGATGCCTCTGTTGAGTTGCTCTTGGACTGCATGCTGAAGAATTTCTCTTGGCTGTATCCTCTGTCAGAGCCCCTTGGACTGGAAGTGGCAAGAGATGTCATGCTGAACGATCCCTACCTGTGGCTTTTGACAAGGTTTTAACAGAGGGGATCTTTCCCATGGACCAGGCAGGGTGTGATGCAGATGCCTGGAGTTTCATTAAAGCTTGGGGCACGCATCTCTGTTGAGCCATGGGATCCACAGTTAACTGTGCAGCAGCAGAACAGTTGAAACTGGAGAGCAGTCAATTGCTCGGCAACTGGGTGTACAACACAGGCAGACACCTGGGGCAAGGGCCCAACAGAAGTCAGATAGCTTGGCACCCAGGAACTGAGGCAAGAGAGACACGTGCTGATTCACAACATCTCCTACAGAGCTGTTTCTGAGCATGTTGTCAGAAGTGGGGTGCTGAAACTGCCTTGCATGGGAAGCTCATCCTCTGCAGAAGCGGAAATCAGTGCTGCTCATTCCTGGGGTGTATCTCAACCCTGTTGCTTGGGATGGGGTGTTTAGCAGCAGGAGTATACAGGCAGCCTTGGCAGTGGAGGGGACAAATGAAAATTGATGTCATGCTACCAAACTCTGGTGGGGAGGGACAGGGACAGATTGTGTTGGCATCCACTCTGGTAGCTGAGAACTAGGGGACCTGCCCTCACCTCATGTGGTTTCAGGTGGTGAGCAGCTAACAGGGATTGCTGTTCTAGCACAGCTGGTATGGCTTTGAGCCTGCATGTGACACACCAGGACAGGCTGGGAGCTCGGGGATCTCAGCCTTTGTACTTGGAGGTTGTGTGTGAGAGCTGGTGAGTCACTAGGGTTGTGACAGAGACAAGCGCCTGCTGCGGCTGACATGAAACTGCCCCAGGGCGTTCCTGTGGAACAAGCAGAAAGTCACTGTGAAGACGTGCCTGCTGGCAGCTGAACCCTCACCTGCAGCCTTGTGAGGAGGAAGGATGGCTTGCTACCACTCTGCAGCTTTGAAAGCTGGGTTCAAAGAAAGCAATAGAGCCAGCTTTCTGCTGAGCTTGCTTGGAGCAAAACTCCACCATGCACACTTCAAGTTCTACACTTGCATGCAAGGTGTTAGCAGAACTCAAGTTTATCAAGAGTCCCGCCTGTGATTCAAGTGGCATAGAAAATTCTCTGAAATAATTATTTCTCTTCTTTTAATTTCCCCTGCAGACCCCTCCACGCCTCATTCATTCTGTCTCCATGACCTGAAATGATTGCTCTTTATTTCAATATCAAATCATCTTTTGGTTTTGTGGTTTTTTTTCCTTCTCCTTCTTGCATGACATGCTACTGTATTACCTGTCTCCAGTCTGGCCAGGGTAGGAAAACAGCTGCTACAGCTGCCTGAAATGAGCCAGCCATCCCATCCCAATCCGTGTGCAGATAGCATGTGGAGCTATTTGGAGTTTAGCGGTATGTAGTGGGGCCAGGCTGCTGTCTGAGCAAAGAGGTCTGGCAATAAGCTGGGGGACAGACAGTGGGTAGGAGGCCAGATTTTTTCGGGAGGATGGAAATTGCCAAAATCCCAGGCCTTGCCTAGTGACCCTTACCCAGTCTGAGGCAGATTCAGGTTCAATACATTTCTTGGGCTGCTCTGGTACAGCTGGAGGGCTGGAGCTGCATAGCGTGAGTCACTCTCTCCTTATCGTGCTGTGCTGCTGAAGCACTGGGTGGCAGCTCCCAGGTGAAACAGGCTGTGTTTAAGAGATTGTCCTCATATCCAAAGTGCTTTGTTCTTACCTCCCCGTGGATGACATCACAGGTTAAATATTTACCCTCTACTAGCTTTTTACTACTGTGTATGCAGTTCATAGGGGAGTGATTTCGGGGGGGGGGGCAGAAATGTCTCTAGATGGCTGGTTGCAGCCTGCTTTGCAAACCTGCCATATTAAACTGGATTAAATCCCTAACCCCTTCAGTGAAGCTTTGCAGTCGTGAATAGATGAGGACTATGCGCTAGGTTCGGATATAACCTGGCTTGCTGCTTTGTTCCCAGCCAGGGCCCTGGGAGAGGTAGGGTGTGGGGGGGGTGGCAGGGACATGGAAAGGGACCTGCGCTTACAGCCCACAAGGGCCACTCATGGCATCTTCTTGTGTGTCACTGTCTCCTAGGGCACTCGTCTGAGCCGAACCACTCGCCCCCTCCAGCTGAGAGTCAAGTGTTTCCCCCCGTCCCTTTCCTTCCCACCTCGGGTGAGGATGGTCCCTCCTCTGCCCCCAGCTGCCCGCCCCCTCTGCCCCAGAAGAAGACAGTGAGCAGAACGGTGTCCTCCCCAGATGGCTTTTTTGGAGGACAGATGTCTTCAGGCAGAGCAGCGGGTGCTGCCAGCCCCAGGCTGAATGTCAGCCACTCCGAGAGCAATGTCTGCCTCCGAGAGGAGCCTCCCTTTGCCCACCCAGCCAGCCTGGGGGGCCGCCCCGGCGCCTTCTCCTCCTCTGAGTCCCTGGAGAAAGGCTCCAAAGGAAACGGCTACTGGGGCTCAGCCACTGGTAAAAACACAGGGGCTTGCGTCCCCAGCAGAAACCTCCAGTCCCTCTCCTCCTCGCAGCTCAGTGTGTCCAGCCAGGTGTCATCGGGCTCCAGCCTCCAGCTCCACAACCTCCTGAGCAACATGGACAGCAAGGAGGGGGTGTACGCCAAGCTGGGGGCCCTCTACGCCGAGTCCTTGCGCCGTCTGGTTGCCAAATGTGAGGACTGCTTCATGCGGGAGCAGAAGAATGAGCTGCACTTCAGTGAGAACAACTGGTCGCTCTTCAAGCTGACGTGCAACAAGCCCTGTTGTGATTCGGGAGATGCAATATATTACTGTGCCACCTGCTCCAAGGACCCTTCTACCACCTATGCTGTGAAGGTAAGCCCACACACAGGAAGCATCCAAGCTTATCTCCATCTTCCAGCTGGGAGGATGAGGCAAAGAGCTGCAGGGTTCAAGGCTGCATGGGGGTCTGTGGCTGAGCCAGGACTGAAACTTCGAGCTTCTTTTTCCCCCTTTCTGGTATATGGATTTGAATGAATGAGTGGGAAGCAGACTTAGTGGTACGCCTTTGAGGAGCACCATCAGCACCCAATGGCTTGTTTTCTCTGTTTGTCTTTCTCACAGGTGAAGTCTGGCAAGCTAAACCCCTTCCAAAATTGCCACTTTTTCCCCACCACTTGCAAAAGTTAATTTGGAGAAGTATATTTTCGTTGTACTGAATGCCAGTCAGATGCTTATTGCTGCAGACTCGTAGGGTCTGAAACCCAACCAGTTTCTCTAAAAAAATGTTTGTGCAAATTCTATGTTGTAAACTCAGAGGCATTCGGCTCTGATGACACAAGCTGATGAAAGGCTGTTCAAAAGACAGTGGTTTTGCCTCTGCCTGCCTTTTAAATGGAAGGTCTGACCCAGAAACCATGTGAGTGCTTATATGATCTTGAAATTACAGGCGTTAAGATATTGCAGATCTCGATTAAACAATGTGAGGCTGACCCAGACATGCTGTGTAAGGTCAGGTCTGAAATATTTTCCTGTAACTTTACAGAATCCATGTTTGAAATGGAAACTTGAGGTGCAATAGTTCAGCTCTTTGAAACCTGGAGAAGCAAGCTTATCCAACCTGTTCCATGGACATCCCATGGATTTTGGGTTCTTGACCCATGTTACTACTTGAATACGGAGCCTTTAATTTCTATTCTGACTTAACCCTAGGGGCATCTCATTGCTGCTTACTCTTCAGGTTGTTTTCATAACCTAAAGTAATTCCCCAAAAAGCACTGTCAGAGATGCATTAAGCAAGAAAAAAATTATCTCTGCTGAATCGTTTCCACCATTATGAACCCCAAGGGGATATTTTAGTTAAGTGATAGCTTTAAAGCCAGTTCATATTCTAAAGGAAGTATGGTCAACCCAACAGGGGGGCTGTAAATAACCAGAATAGAGTTAGATGAGACCTTGCACCAACACCCCTAGTCCAGCACTCAGAGCTGCAGCTTCTCTTTTGTGTTATACCTAAACCTGTTGCAACTTTCCTCCCGATACCTGAGAACTGCGTGGTGAACTGGTGTGCCCCTTTTCAAGCTGTGGTTCCCTGTGGCATGCACATACCTTTGCTCCTGCCTGCTGTGTTAGGTGGGGTTCAGAGGCTCAGCTCTACGGCTGTAGTGCATGAATTCTTGCCAAGGCAGAAACAGCACGTTTCAATCTCTTAACGGGACTGCACTTTTGTCCTTGTGTGTGATGTGGGCTTACTCTGTGCCCTTGGTACAATGCAGAGTGCCTTAACAAAGCCAAAACCACTCCAACAGGGCCCTTCTCTGTGTTAGCGTAAAGTGAAGTTGTGTCTGTGTTTACACGTATGCATGTGTACACCTCCTGCAATGTTCCTGTGAGGAATCCTCCTTCTGGTAGCTGAAGTAGAGAGTAATTGTGAAACTTTACAACTGGCTGATTCCTAGCTGCCCCCTCCTGGCTTCTGGTACAGATTTTCCGACATGAAAGAGATCACAGACTTGTAGTTAAAATTAAACTTGGAGAGCTCGTGGGCAGAGGATCTGACTCGAGCCCAAGGAGCCTGCTGAGGAGCAGGAGCCAGAGTTTGGGCTGTGCACAGGCAGACATGGCTACGTATAAAACAGTCAGAAGGAGCCAGGGTTACATGAAATGGCTTTAGAGGAATTAAGCCAAGATATGCTCCACGCCTTGGCTTCTTTCTCCGCTTAAAGATGTGTGACTAAGCCAGCCCCAGGCTCCTACTTGGAGCCTGCTGCATGGAGGATGCCTCTGGTGCAGCAAAAGTCACGAAGAATGGCTGGCCGGGGAAGATCTCCCTGTCTTCGTTTGGTTGCAGTTATTCTTCCAGAGACTTCTCCTGTGCAGGACTTCATCCCCTTACAAGCCTTCCCTGCGTGGGGATGAACAAGCAGGCTTGTTCGGCAGAGGGCTGGAAGGCCTCCTCCGCCTTTGGGGACCTTGTGCGTCTTCCTGCGTCCCACTGCATTAATCTGCAGTCTGCCTAGCTCTCCAAAGCTTGTCTTTCCACAAAATAAGCATGCAGCCACGGCAGGGTATTTTTGTTTAGAAAAGAGAGGACAATAGGGATTTGAAATGCCCCGTCTCCACAGTATTGTCTCATCTGAATGAATTACCTGCAAATGCCTAGATTCAAACCCTTGCTAGAGGAATACAAAAGCAGCCCACTTCTCCAGCTCCTCTCTATTCCTGCGTTTATTTTAACTCGGAGGCAAAATTGATTTCTTGTCCGATTTTGCACGCATGCTGTGACTGGCAGTGGCACGCTCCAGGGTTTGAAACCTTTTATGCTGAGTTTCAGCCTGTTGCTGATTCCTGTGGGTGAGATATAAATACATTGCTAAATAAAAGAAAAAAAATAGTAGTGGATAATAGAAACGCCAGAAGCCCCATACACTAATGGATAGTCCTATAATAAACCTAGGTTTGAGTTTGTTTAGTCTTTAATGCAGTCATAAAGCTAAAATACAGAAAAAAAAAAAGAAGATAAAAGTCATGTGGGTTTAAGAGAATCCAGATTATAAAATGCTTGCTTTCCCTCGAGTTTGCTGCACGCTCACTTATTTCTAAGCCAGTTGTTAGCTCCCACTTTCTCTGGTGTTTTTTTACCATGCTGATAAGTACAGCTTGTTGCTGGTTTCCCTTAGCTATTGATCAGGGGTTTGAGAGTAGTCAGTGACACAAGGAAGCAGAGTGGTTGAGAAGGAAGTGAAAGTGGCTCCACGGCTTAGGACCAGAAAAGGGTTAGGTGGGAAGAAAGTGCTGGAGGTCTCTGTCCACTCCTCACTCCAAACAGGGCCACCGTCGCAGCCACGCCACGTTGTGTGGGGCTTCATCCAGGCAAGTGTTAACCATCTCCAGGGACGCAGGCAGCACATCTGCTACAGGCTTTGCTTTTCCCTCTGCAGAATGTCTCTTAGGCTGCAGGGGGGGGATCTCGATGGCATCCATGATGTAAAAGCTATGTTGCTTCTGTCGGCAATGCAAGAGAGTGTCCAGAAGTTACTCATGGGAGGACTACCTTCCTCCTTTCCTGCAAATACTGGGCATTGTCTGGCAAAGGAAGCATGCCCAGAAACGCAACCCAGACATCTGGTTGCTAAGGCTGGGGTGTTACAGGGCAAGAAAGACCCTCAAGCTAGGAGATAGTTTGAAGTACTAAAGGGACCAAAGTGCACCCTGCTTCTACTGATGTCTTCCTTAGCATCTGCAAATCTCAGGTCCCTTCTGGTCCCTGACCTGTCTCTGTCAATGACTGATGAGGCTTTTCTTTTGATGTCTCCTCACAGATTTGTAAAACCCAGGAGTCCAAGGTGGCTGCTTCGTACTGCAGCCCTGCAGTGCCAGTCCACTTCAACATCCAGCAGGACTGTGGGCATTTTGTGGCCTCTGTCCCCTCCAGTATGCTGCTGGCCTCAGATGTGGGGAAAAGCATGGCTGGGGATGGCTTCCATCCCTCCCGTACTGCCAGCGAGCACGACTGTGTGGTAGTCATTACCCGGGAGGTGCCAAGCCAGACCACTGCCGACTTTGTGAGGGACTCAGTGATGTTGCACCAAGCCAAGCCCGAGCTGTATGAACGTCGCGTTTGCTTCTTGCTCCTCCAGCTCTGCAATGGCTTGGAGCATCTCAAAGAGCACGGTATCATCCATCGTGACCTGTGCCTGGAAAACCTCCTGCTTGTTCCCTGCAAGCCCCCCATGAGCTGTGTGAAAGCCAAAGATGACAAACACTTACCCCGCCTCATCATCAGCAATTTTTTGAAAGCCAAACAGAAGCCAGGAACTGGAGACTCCAAATTGAAGAAGAGTCAGGCCCGGCTGGCCCCGGAGATTGTGTCGGCTTCTCAGTACAAGAAGTTTGACGAGTTTCAGACTGGTATTCTCATCTACGAGCTGCTGCACCAGCCCAACCCCTTTGAGGAGAAGGTGCACCTCAGGGAGCAGGAGTATAGCCCTGAGGACCTCCCTGCTCTGCCCAGCCTGTCCATCTACTCCCGGGGGCTCCAGCAGCTGGCCCACCTGCTACTGGAAGCGGATCCCATTAAGCGTGTGCGGATCACCGAGGCCAAGCGGATGCTGCAATGTCTGCTCTGGGGGCCTCGAAAAGACCTCACCGAGCAGCCCCTCAGCCACGAGGAAGCCCTCCGCCGGGTGCTTCAGAACTGGGTGGACATGAAGCGCGCCCTGCTCATGATGAAGTTTGCAGAGAGGGCTGTGGACACGGAGCGGAGCATTGAACTGGAGGACTGGCTGTGCTGCCAGTACTTAGCGTCTGCTGAGCCGGCCTCCCTCTCACACACGTTAAAACTGCTGCAGCTGCTCTGACCAAGATGTGCCTGGGAGGCAGCTGAGGGCTCCTGGTTGCCTTGCAGCTAAAGGTGCACAGCCCCTTTGTACGCGAGAGGCTTGACTCTCGGCTGCAAATGCACATTCAGCTCCTGCCCTGCACTTCAATCAGAGTGCACAAGACATGTTTAGTACCCTCAGCACTGTTAATTTGCAAGCAGGCAAAACTGGGGACCTACCCCTATTTTGGGGGATTTTTTTCTTTTTTTGGTATGGTATGGTAAGTCTGTGGACTAATAAACTCCTGCCTGCGTGTGTGCATGTTTCTAATGAACGCAATGTACTTGAGTTGATTTCTGTGGCTGTGGGACAGTCTTTTGATCCCCATCCCCCCTAAAGCATCAGAGCCTTTTTGCCCGGGAACACCTCCCCTCTCCAGAGCGGGCGGCAGGGATGAACAGTTGGTTGCTTCTCCTGGGGAGCAAGAGCAATTCATGTACTGCTCCTTAGCAAGGAAGAACCAGGAGGGGCTTTCAAATTCACGTCTTGTGTGGGTTTTGGCATCCATTTTGCTTCTCACTTTAAAAACAAAAATTACTGCTTGTTTCTGTGTATCAGCTATATTTTCCCCTGTGGGCAATTCAATATCAGCTGCCTATTACCTTTGTTAGATACTAATGCATCATGGCTTTCCTGTCTAGTGGTGCAGCCACACAGGCTGTTGACTGTGAAAGGGTGAGAGAGAGCCCAGGATGGGTCTGTTTGAGGATGATGCTGCATGCTGGGAATTACCCCTTGTAAAGTTAATGAAATGGAAAATCCCCAATTCACCTCCAAGGCCTTGGGGGGGAAGTCAGGGCCAGGTTGCTTTGCTTTCCCCATGCCTCCGGCTCCCTCCCTTCACCTGGTAATTCACTTGTCCCTTGTGTCTAGCATTTATTTAACCCCTTTATCGAGAGATGAGCTGGCATGTGAAAGGCCAGAGCCACTTGCCTGTGGTCTGGGATGGTCTTATGGCTGCTGGTGTTTGAATTAGAAATGCATAGGGCTGGGTGTACTGTGGACATGCTCCTCCAACTGATGCGATGTCAGAGCAGCATGACGGAAGAGGGAGAAGCTGGCCTGGCCTCCCTCCCGCCCCCTTCTCTCCATCCAGACACATAGCAGCCACTCAGCTTGGTAGAGAGGATGTGCTGCTGCTCAGAAAAATGGATTTTCCAAAAGGTTGTGGGCTGCTTTTACTCTTCTACCCCAACATGCGGCAGAAATGAGCTGCCCTGCTTCTGGCACCAGTTCTGCAGCCCTCAGAGAAGAGGTAAGTTTGGGACACATGGAGAGAGCCCAGCATCAGCTTAGCTGACGCAGGATGTCACTAGCTGAGCTACCACCCTCCCAGCTCAAAACAGGGAGAAATTAATGAGCACTTTCCTCCAGCCTTGATTCACCTCCAGATCCAGCCTCCTTTCTTGGGGAAATTTTAATTCCCCAGTTTTTTTGACACTTCATACACTTTCTGTGAATTTTTTCCAGGCTCTTTTTTTTTTTTTTTTTTTTAATCTGTTTGGCTTTTGTTGCTGTTGATGGGAGGGGATGGTTCCTTGGCTGGGCACCCATTTGCAATGAATTTCCCCTGATCCCCTTAGGGAGGAGGCCATGCACGTCCCTGCCTGCTGAAAGAATGTGGGATGGCTCCAACTGCGGCCGTCGGGAATTTTTTTTATTCACTGGCTTTCTTGTGTCTGACTCTTCAGTCCACTTCCATCCAACATAGGTGGCAGGAGCCTTCTGGCTTGGGAACCACTGTCCTGTGGACCATCCTGGACACACTGCCCTGGAAAGTCTGGCCCTGGCTTGCTGCATGTTGTCTCACATGGGCCAGCAGAGTGATGAAACAGATGGAGAACCTGCCTGAAGGAGCCTAGCATGTTTTTCAGAGATCAGACTCAGTTTCTAAGCATGGATATAGGGAATAAGTTGGAGGCAACGCTCCAGGACAGCACTGAAGGAGACAGGGCCTGGCCATGACAAATCCAAGATGTGCTGGCAAGAGAGACATTATATGTGGGACAAGTGGCTTGCAAGGCTTGGGTTGGGTACTCAGTGAGACTCAAGACGTAGCCCAACATCTAATCAACCCACATAAAAGAAGGTTGGATCCATTTTTCATGCTTAGTTTCAATTGAGTGACAAACACTGGTAGAGGTATTGGCACAGGGCCTGCAGGGCGTGGGATGTTAACCTGATCAAAATGCTCTCCCTTGAGTTTGGGCACTTGAAACTGGTTCTGGTGTTGGTCCCGGTACCCTGCAGCAGCATGCCCAGCAGATAAGAGACCAACAATAGTCTTGTAGCATTTTCAACTATATTATTTTGAGATTTGGTGGGTAGCTTCTCACTCTCTCATAAACAGAAACTCTTCGCTCGATGCTTTCCTGATACCTTCCCCTCTGGTAGCTCATGCTTCTCCTCCAGCCTAAACAGTCCTAGGCTTTTGGGTCCTACACCAATGCATGAACTGGAGAAGTGAATTAGGGTTTCTGCTGTGTATCTTTGTGGGGAAAGCAACACCTAAGCCTTGGTTGAATGCCACAGCAGAGTCTGAGGACTTTGCTGGCTTAGTCCCCCTTGCCCATGCTGTCCTCAGCATACCATGGGCAGTAGCCCTCCTTTTCCTAGCAGGCGTTCTTGCCCCCATGCCCGGAATCATCTGCAAGAATGGTGGAGGGGATGGTTCATCCCCCTCTTCACTGTGTGGCAGGGGAAACAGCCGACTGTGCCCTGGAGGTCAAGCATGTCACCCACTTGGTGGGGGGCAGGTATTGCAGGCGTTGGCTAATTGCGTACGCAGTTTGGGGTCTACAAGCCACAGGGACAGTGCTGAGGGGAAACTGCTGGAGGAGCACTGCAGACCTGTGCATCTCGGTAGTACTGCTGGGTGGGGAAAGGGGTGTTTCTTGTCTTGTGCTGCCCCCAGACAGACTGCCAGCCCCTTTCCCCGTGCCCAGGCTCCCAGTGGTTGGCACACACAAGAAAGGTGGCAAGGCAGCTCTCTGCCAGTGCCTGCCATCACTGTGGAGGACAGACTCCCAGGTGCTGGACACAGTTGTGGCACAGATGAGTTTGGTGGGGAGGTTGTGTGTTTCCTACCTGAGATGAAGCTGAGACCCAAAGCCCCAAGACAAACATTGGGCAGGCAGTGCTGCTAGAAGCCCTCTTGCCCAGTGATCTGGTGACCTCGCCTCCCTGCTTCAAAGCATCCCTCAAAGCTGGGGGATATCTCAGGAGCAAAAGCCAACCTGGTTCTCTGGAGATGCTATTATATGATATTGCTTGGCCAATAGCACTTCTTACCCTGCGTGCTCGTGTGTGCAGGGATATACCCCACCGGCCACACAAGTTAGCCCAGGACAGGCTCAGTTCTTCTTCAGCTTCTCGGCAAGCAGCAGCAGCAGCAGCACGAGGCCATAGGAGAGGGGAAGGATGCTGTTGCAGGAAGCCCAGAGCAGGCAGAGCGTGGAGAAGCTCTCGGTCTCCACAGCCACCAGGATGTAGGCGACAATGAGCTGCGTGAAGACCCAGGTTGTGCCACGGTAGAGGAGCTTCACACCTTTGGAGGTGGCGCGGGCACTGAGGAAGGGATGGATGCGGTAGTCAGCCTCCACCACGACAGCCCACCACAAGAAACCAAAGACCTGCCCAGGCCGGAGGCCGTGCCACCAGGCAGAGAAGGCAAAGGTGGCTAGGAGCGGCTGGACCGGGCAGCGCTGGAAGACAAATCTCCTCAACCAGCGGGATGTGCTCTTGTTCCAGGTTCGGGTGAAGACGGCCAGGCGGTGGGTGGTCTCCAGCGTCCACAGGTCATGGAGGGAAAGGTCTCCCTTGCCTGTCTCCGGCCCGAAGCCCGCCACCTCGAGGAGGGCCTCATCCAGCACCCAGTGCATATAGTAGGCCAGCCTGAGGAGCAGGGCCCGTGCCCAGAGGCAGGGCAGGCAGCCCAGGCCGGGGCAGCCATGCCTGGTTGCCAGCCCTCCCGCCAGCCCGGCCCGCAGCCCCTGCAGGGCCAGCGCACACAGGCACCGCTGGCCGGCGGCCCTCAGCCAGCGGTGGGGGAGAGCCCCCAAGGACTCAGCCTGGGCACGGAACCTGCTGAAGGAGCACAGGGGACCTCCGAGGAGGGCTGGGAAAAAGAGCAGGTAGCTGCAGAGGGGCAGTGCGCGCTGCAAAGGCCCCTGGCCCAGCTGGAGCGGCACAACCCCTTCGTGGATGTCCAGGGCCAGAGACGTAGCCTTCTGGGTGAGCAGCATGATGGCAGAGAGGGTGATGGCTGGCCTGGAAGGAGAGGGCACCGGAGAACTGTTGAGAGTCCCTCGAAGGGAGCGTTAGAGGCACGGGCACAAGGCCACACGCTGGGGATGTGCTGTCCCACATCCCCAAAGCGCTGCCATGCCGACAGCATCGCCCACGCAAGGGGATGCAGCCAGAGCCATAGTGGAGACTGATGGCTGTGGAACAGCCAGCCGGTGCAGCCCGGGGGGCCCTCCAACTTCACAAAATGACCAGGAGGGCCCCCAGCCCACTGAGGGGAGGAACGTGATGGAGGCAGAGCCAGGGGGTTACCTGGCATCCTGTGGGTCCAGCTCCTGGCTGCTCAGACCCAGGTGGCAGAGTGTCTGCCAGGACATCTGGAGGGCGAAGACCCAGGTGTGGGCACGAGCTGGGCTGACGGAGAGGAGGACGAGCAAGGAGCCAGCGGCAGGGATGAGAAGCAACACGGCGTAGCTGCCCATGGCTGTGCCAGCAAGGAGACATCCTCCAGTGAGGAGGAATACGTACCTAGAAGAGACCAGATGCCCTTTGGCTGCCTTTTATGGAAAATGCGGCTTAAAACTTCCACCACAGTGTTGACAGTGGAGTCACTGCAGTCTGGGTCCTGCAGCCTCCACAGTCCCACTGTAGTCTGCCTCTTGGCCTCCCGTGGGGCTGAGGGAATACCAGGGCCATCATGGCTGCAAGCAGGAATGGGGGTGGACTGGGGCAGATATTGCTGGCCCTGCCTGGCCCCCATCCTTATCACACCAGAGATAGTCCCCATACCCTGCCCTGCTCCCCTTGCCCATGTGCTCATCCTCGTACACCCCTAAACCCATCTCTCACAACACTGGAGTGTCTTGCCTGGCTGTTTTGTCCTTAACAACCTTGATCTGGCTCCACTGCAGAGAGGGGTGACTGGGGACAGCTCACATCCAAGCCATATAAACATCCCTACCCAAGTCATCAGGGACTTACTACCATGCGTCCCACTGCACCTCTGGCCAGGAGAGCCCCCAGAAAGCATCCACAGGCATGACTTGCCCTCGACACAGCGGCAGGAGTGATGATCACGTACCGGGCAGTCAGAGAGAGGTGCCCCAAAGCACAGAGATGGTGGAAGAGAGCAGCAAAGGGGAAAGCCGCCAGTCGGTATGGGGCTGCAGGGAGAAGGAGAAGCAGGTCTGCCCAGCACATCGAGCGCCTTTCTTCTTCAACTGTCTCTGATGCCTGGAGAAAGGTCTGAGCCAAGGGCTACTCTGGCTCCTCTTTATATGTGGCAGGACCTCAAAAAAACAGAGCAGAGTGAAGGAAACAGAGGTATCTGCAGGAAGAGAAGCATGTTTTTTGCATTCGTCAGTGCTTGACTCCTTCAAGCACCTCTGTCCCAAGGTTTGTGTGTAGGTGGAAAAAGCTGGGGTTGGTTATTTGCTCTGCCAGACGCCTGGGCCATTACCACATACTTCAGAGGCAGCAAGAGTGAGCTGCTGAGATAAGAGCATCTTTCAGCTGCCACATGTGCCATGCTGGCATGCACCCAGAGCAAAATCCCCAGGTACTCCCAGAGGCTTGGTCCTTCCTCTTCGCTGCTTCTCAGCTCAGTCCCTCACAGAAAGCTGTGGCTTTTTCCCTGCTGACTTGTTGCCAGACTAGCGGTGGGAACAGCACAGGATTTAAACCCCTGTCACAGGAAGGAGAGGATGGGTTCTGCCACTTCTCAGTGACGAGGGAGGGTGAGCCCCTCAGCCCCACTACTCAGACTACAGGGCCTTTTCATTTACCAGAGATAAAGGAAACGCTCTATTCTCTCCAAACAATTTTTCTCCAAGTAACTAAAGAAATAATAATTAAAAAAAGGACTCACAGAGATACTTGTGATGGTAGAAATTAGTCATTGCAGTTAAACTGTTTAAACTGTGCATTCATTCAAAAATGTGCCATATGAGAAAGCAAAAGGTCTTCTGGGCCAGACTTAAACAGTGATTTGAAGAGTCATCTCTAGGGTGATGTGAAGCCAGTTGCTATTGCTTTCACAATGCCACCAGCAGTATTTCATGCTAAACAGACAAAAACTCCAAGAAAATCAGTTTACAGGACTTGACTCTTCTCTGTGAGATACAGCTAAGAAAAAGCAGACAAATTAAAATGGAAAGCTCATGGATTTTTTTTAAAAACTCAGTTGATATATGCTTTATTTTAGGCTTATGGACAGTATGAATACAAAGACGAATACCCTGGCATTTCCTTCTGGAAGAAAAAAAAATAACATATTGGAGAGGCAGAAGAAGTAAGGTTTTCCTCTTCCTTTGATGAATGCTTAAAAATACTTAGATTAGTTTGTTTTTCAATAAAAAGAGCAAAAATAGTGCCTAAAGTTAAAGAAAGAACTGTGCTTGTTAAAAAAGAAATTTTGATTTTAAAAATACATCAAGTCTGACTTTCATGAATGCTTCTACTCTTCACTGAGCTTTTCAAGCTATTGTGATGTTGGAAAGCTTACCACGTTGATTGGATGGGTTATTTGGTTATAAGAAGGCAGGAGACCAAAACCTCATAGAAAAAATTATTAGAGCAAATGTTGCAGAGAAACGGGCTGTATTTTGCTCTATTCGTGCATGGTATATTTTAAGACTAAGCGATAGCACCGGAGAGAAGCTTTTTTCACGTCAATTTTGGCATGCGTGGCATGCAGCAACAGCCTGGTTTCACAGGACTCATTCTGCCAAATCCATGGAGCCCAGTATTGACTTTGCTGAGTAAATATTTTTGAAGGCCTTTGCAGACCCTGCTTAAGCAATTCCCTGCTATGGTTCTGCAAAAATGCCGTTGCTTTTCAAGAAGTAGAAATGAATTTCCACAGTAGCATCGGAAATGTTAACACACTGCTCATGCCTCTCGTTTTAGACCCTCAGATGCTGCACGGTGGAAGTGTCATCCTAGAGCGAGCAGGTGAGCCGTAGTGAAGCATGTGAGAGAGAGTTATTTGCTTCGTTTCCATGTACTAAACAAGCAGCAGCTCCTGGCTAAGGAATTAATTGTTTGGTAACACGGCAGGTGAGAAGAGCAGGCTGACCACTGTCAGAGCAAACTCTGGGCATGAAATTCAAGCAGATACGACTCACAGCCTAGCTTTGGGGTAGTATCCAGAAAATATATAGTTGCTTTCTTGGTGGACTATAGTGCTGTTTTGGGAGTAGTTCTGGTTTTCTGTTGTAATGCAGCCTATACTGATCTACTGCAGGACACGCTGCAAAGTGACAGATGTACATTGAAAGCAAAAAAAAGTTATTTTAAAGAAAAAAAAGTCAGACTGACACTGTTTGTCTTTTGTCTAGATAAATGCACATAAATAGGAAGGGAGGCCATTAAAATAGGGTTCAGGAGGCCTGGACTGAGCTCTTGTCTCTCTCTGTGACGTCAGGAAAGCTGCTTCACTCCCATCCACAAAACAGAAGTGATCATTTCTGTCTCCCTGTGGTGTTATAAGGCAGAATCAACCACAAACGTTGGGATTTTACGTTTGGCTGTGATAGGCAGGACATGAAAGTACCTAAATGAGAAAGGAATTAAGAAACAAATGCAATGGTTTATTAAAACACAAAAATGCAAAAAACCTTCCTTTATTTTCAGGCACCAGTCCCACACTGGCTTTTTGCTTCTTGTTGCCATTACAGATTTGCTGACTGCTGCCTGTAAATGGCCCACTGCTGCTTGTGGCAAAGGCCCTTTTGTCTCCCCAGGGATAAAGGACTGCATCCCAGCAGTTTAAGGACAGTGCAGAAGTCTCGTATTGCAGCTGTGACCCCACTCATGGAGGGCCACATCAGCTGAACTTTGTGCAGGCGAGGGGCCAGCCCTGTGCCAGCAGTGGCAAAAGAGTTGATTTGTTTTCAAGGCAGAATCCTGTTAGGGACTCCTTTCTCTCTTTTTGTGTTGAGACCAAGGCCAGCTGGAGACAGATCCTGCTGTACCTCCTAAGATTTTGGGACATTTAGAACAGGGACTGACATCACTGGAGACCATCACCCGTGCTTCTTCCTCTCAACCTCACCACAGAGCTCCTGAGACAAAAGGCATGCAGCTCCAAGGACCACGCACAGTAGCCAGTGATGGGGAAAAAAGGCCTCGGGCTGCATGCTGTTCCCCTTCCATCCTCTTTCACATGACACGCAAGCCCTGCAGAGAGCCAGTTCTTGTCCTGGCATCTCCTTTTGGGACGACAGGAGCAGCTACAGCTTTTCTGATCCTTGTTACAAAGCCAGCAGATCAACCAGTGCTTTGCCTCAGAGATAAAGTACCTGGGTATGATCCGCATTGCCACTGGCTGCCAGAAAGTGTGGATATCCTAACACCCTCAGGATGATCCCGGTTCCTTTGTTGCTGAGTTTTTTTCCGTTTAGCCTTAACAAAGAACAGACACCAGCATACGCTGAAAAAAGCAGAGTTGCTTCTTAGGGGAAAACGCAGCAGTGGGGTGAACCAACAGCGCAATAATGGGATGGGATGTGCCAGAGGAGTGGAGCTGCCGTGCAGGCAAAGGGGGAATGCCAGGAATGTCCCAGACTTTCCAGCACACTCGGGTAGCCCCAGCATGCAGGGCATCCCAGAACTGGCATTGCTGCTCTGGGACTCCTACTCAGAGCTGTCTCCCCAAGATGAGTGCCACCTCTCCCATGCTCTTCAGAGCCTGTAGTGCAAGGCTCATAGGGTAAATCACAGTAGTGATATTTTTCTCTCTCAGCGTCAGGATTTTCTGAGCTGCCAGAGAACAGATGGAGAGGCTGGAGTCCTCCTCCAAGCCTTGAAGAACCAAGGTAAAAATAAACAGAGTGGAGATCAAATCCTTGTCCTTGCAGAGACACTCTCCTGAGAAGCTCAGCCTACCCAGCTTCTCCCATGGCCAGGAGGGAAGAGTGTGGAAAAGTGAATCTGCTAGAAGTTGCCAGGTCCAGAATGCCCCAAATGCGCTTGAAATACCCCGATTCCTCTCCAGTGTACAGGGAGTAGAGCTCTCCACACTGGGGCAGGGCTGAGAGCTGGAGCACACCTGTCTGTGAAGGGGCGCTTCTGCTGAATTCCAGAAAAGGAGCACCTGAGTTATTCAAGGCACATGAGGAAGAGACATTATGGGCAGGGAGCAAAGGAAGAGGATCAGGAAGATCACTTGGTGTGCTTCTTTTCCTCCTCAGCTACAATTTCTGAGTGCATTTCGGGCTGCCTTTTTGCAGGAACACAGCACATGGATGTCAGCACTTCCATCAGAGTCCTCAGGGTAATAGGACCAGAGCAGAGAGGACCACCAGCCTGCTGGCCTGCATTAGGTAGAGCGTTGCCAGCAGGTCGAGGGAGATGATCCTGCTCCTCTGCTCAGCACTAGTGAGATGCACCTGGAGTACTGGATCCAGTGATGGACTGCCCAGTACAAGAGAGACATGGACACACTGGAGAGAGTCCAGAAAGGGCTGATGATGATGAAGGGAGTGGAGCACCTCTGATAAGAGGAAAGACTGAGAGAGCTGGGACTGTTCAGCCTGGAGAAGACAAGGCTCAGGCAGGGGGAGCTTATCAGTGGACTCATAAGTACTGATGGTGAGGAATGAAGACAAGGGAGCTACGCTCTTCTAAGTGGCACCCACTGACAGGACAAGAGGTGGTGAACACAACCTGAAATGCATGAAATCTCATCCAAACCCAAGATTTGTTTGTGTATGCATGCGCAGGTAGTGTTTGTGGTGTGTGTATGTGCTTGTGTATTGTGTGTGTGTGTGTGTTGTGTGGATGTTTTGTGTTGCAAGTAAGGTGTGTGGTTGTGTGTTGTGTGCACAGTGCATGTTTTGTGTGCATTGTGCGTTTGCATGTGTGTGTGTGTTGTGGTTTTGTGTGTGTTCTGGGTGCATGTGCGCATGGGGTGATGGTTCAGGGCTGCATGTGGCCCCAGCTGGTGCTCAGCTCCATGGGGGTGCCAAGGCGGCCCAAGAGCAGCCTCAGCCCCAGAGAGGACCCAAATGGGGTCAGAGGTATGTGGAAGAGGAGACTTTGGGACACATGAGGGTTTACAGGGCAGGCATGGGGGAAGTTGGGGGTACCCCGGGGGCTTATGAGGCAGGTTATGAGGGAGGTTGGGAGACCCTGCGGGAGCTATGTGGCATGTGGGAAAGCAATGTGACACCCAAAGGGTCGGNAGGGGGAGTCTCTGGGGCACAGGAGAGGTCAGAGGCACCCTGGGGGGGCTATGGGACACCCAGGAGGTTGGGAAAACCCAGGGGTTTATGAGGCACACAAGGGGGCCAGGTCCACCTTGGACAGTTTTGGGGGCACCCAAGGGGGCTCAGGGGCACCCAGAGAGGGGAAGGATCGCAGGGGCCCCCCAGAAGCTGATGCCAGAGCCCAGGCCTGTGGCACCTCCTTTATTGCAGACCCCTGACAGAGCCCCCAGAGGGAGGAAGGATCCACATTCTCCCCCCATGTCAAGCCTCACGGGGGGGGCGCATGGGTGCCAGCGAGGTGCACGGGCAGCCCATCCAGGCAGGAGACCCGCACGTGGTGGTGGAGCTCCCGGGCCCGGTAAGCGCAAGGGGGGCGGTTGTCACCCCCCCGCAGGCGGCAGGCTGTGAGGCCCATGGGTGTTGGGGTGCTGTGGAACCCCGCCGCGTCAGGCGTCTGGGTGCAGGCGGCCACCAGATCCTTGGCTGGTGCGTGCACGAAGGTGTTGGAGGGCTTGCAGGGACGCCCCGGGGCTGTCACCCTCCGGCGCGCCAGCATGGTCTCGCAGTAGCGGTGGGCCGCCAGGTTGAATGTCCGGGGGTGGTCCACGTGCTGCCGAAGGAACTTCTCGTAGCGGGTCTCGCCCACCGCCCCTGCCAGTGCTGCCAGCACCAGGGCCATGCATAGGGCCCAGCCCGCCATGACCACCTGTGGAAAGTGGGATCAGGTCTATCTGGAGTTCTGGGACCCCTATTGGAAATCCCACCGCCGACGCTCGATTCCTCTACAAATTCCCCCCCCCCCAGACACCCTTACAGACACCCTCTAAATGCACAGGGACCCCCCCTCCTTGGACTCCTGTGTCTGCTACAGCAACCCCTTCAACACCTGGGCCATCTGTAGATCCTACCTGGGTGCCTCGGTCCCCGACAGAACACCCCATGGACACCTGGGTCCCCTACAGTTCTGCACCCACCCAGATGCCTGGGTCCCCTATGGAACACACCCCCTGGACCCCTGGCTCCCCTACAGATCTGCCCTCTGCCCTGACACCTGGATCCCCTACATATCCTCCCACCCCCACTGGATGCTGGGGTTCCTCAGAGTCCCCTCCCGCAGACACCCTACACATCCCTCACCTGCACCTGTATGTGTGCCTCAGTTTCCCTTATGGCCTCAGGGTCTCCGGGATCCCTCCCACTTCCCCGCACTGCTTTTATACTGGCCCCAGCTGGGCCCAATGGGCAAGGATCCAGGAGGAGGGGTAGGGCAAAGAGCAAGGTCCAGCAGACGTGTGGGGGGAAGCCAAGCGTCCAGGAGGCCCCACTCCCCCTTGCAAGCCCCCCAAGGTCATTAGGTAGTCATTAACAAACCACGTGACTGGCTGTGCACGTCCCCTCGGACGTCCCCTGCCCATGTTGCCTTGCATTCTGGCCTGGGCCATGTGTCCCATTGGGGTAGGACACCTGGGTCCCCTTGGGTGGCAGGGCAAGATACCTAGTTCCCTGGGGGCGGAGGGCAGGATGTCAGCATCATCTCTGGGGCAGCTGGCAGATGCTCTTGTCCCTCTTGGATGATGTGGTATGTCCATCAAAGGTTTTTTGCCTTGACCATCAGGGAGAACCTGATGGAGCCCCAAGGAGAGCATGTCCCCTCCAGAGGGAGAGGCACACAGTGCCTAGGAGAGGCTGTCACCACCGTCTGCAAGCGATCTCCATCCTCCTCTTCAAAGACATGATAGAGACTGTGATGGGAAGTGGCAAATGGAGGATGAGGAAGAAAGTGAACAGGAGCCCTCAGCTGCTCTTCTTCCACATGAGCAACAAAGCTTGACCCCACTGGTGATTCAAGGAGGATAGTAACACCAGGTGCTGACACTTCATGGCTGGGCCTCGACACTAGGGCCATGGGCTGCTGAGTTGCACCCTTTGTGTGTGTGTCACTATCAGACCTGACCTACTCGTCCCCAAGGAGAGCCCAGAGCTGCCCCCCTGTCTGTCCCAGGCCTACCATGTCCTTCAGCATGGGGTAGGCTTGGTCCTGGGCACCACCTGCCCCAAAAGAGCTGGAAACGCTCTAAGACTGGCCACGATGAAGGTAGAGAGTACCCTGCCCTGGGCTGCGGTGGCATCTCCCCATCTCTATGGCTCCGTGGGCCTCTCAAGACATCCTCCCCAAAGTTGCAGAGCCTTGCAGCAGGAACAGCTCAGGCACCTGTCCAAAACCTCGCAGACATGGAAGATCAGCACAGCCCCCTTGCTGACTCTCTGAGGCTGACAACACCCTGTCCTGTGCTGCCCTGGGGTCAGCCCTGTCTGCAGGGAGGCAGTCAGATGGTCAAGCTGTCGTGGCCTGGTGGGGCTGTGGTGCTGGGGAGCGCAGGGGTGATGGGCTGCGTGTGCCTGGGGCTCACTGTGCAGCACACGAGGCATCAGGGCCAGAAGCTGCAGAGTATTTGCATGGGTTAGTGAGGGCAGCATGCCCTGCAGCCCCGTGTAGAGGGGAGAGGAGGAACCAGTCCAGACGTTTGGGGCAGCCCAACCCAGGCCAGCAACTTCTAGTTGGTGCTGTGGTGCTCTCACTTCCTCATAGCAGGGGAAGGGCTGGGTGTGCTGTTGCTGTCTGGAGAGGATGTCTGGGGTCTCTGCAGACTTAGGGGTTTGATCTCTGCTCTCTTTCTTTCTATCTCAGCCCTTCAGCCCTTGGAGAACAACCACCATCACTTGGTCTCTGACCTGGCAACACAGAGCATCCTCAACCTGAGGCCTCTAGAGGAAAAAACGCTGTCCAGATTTAACGTGTGAGACATGGGCTACTGGCTGCACAGAACCTGCAGCAGGTGGCACCTGCCTTTTGGGCTGTTGCTCTGTTTGTGCCAGAGCAGCAAACCCCAGGGTGCTCTGCCCCACATCTGCACAAGGTTGATGGCCAGTGTCATCCCTGGATGCCTGCAGGACAGCTGCCCTGCTCCGGCATCTCCCATCCCCTGCGCTGTGCTGCCACCAAGTACCGACGTGTTCAACCAAAGGGCCGCAGAGCAGCACCCTTGAGTGTGCTCTGGGGGGCCAAGCGCCGTGCTGGCTCCCTGGGGACCCGGGGGTGCACTGTCAGGCAGACGGAGGAGGTTGGGGTGCCCCGAAGAGGAGCTCTGAGGGCTGTGGGGTGCGTGCGGTGCGGCAGCGGGGTGAGGCGGAGAGGGAGAGAGGCAGCGCAGGGCTCTTTCTGGATCTCAGCAAGAAAGATGCGACAACAGACAGCTAAAGAAAAGGAAAGCTTTACTAAGGCAGAAGAAGAACACAGAGAGCGAGTAAGCCTGGACGTCTCAAGTAAATCTTACGCTGCAGGCCTGTGCCTGCCCAGGCTGATGCTGATGGGGCTCACCAGCCGCTCAACGTGCGGTGGCCTCAACGGTCAGGGTCAACCGGCCTCACCCCTCCATCCGCAGAGCAGCTCACCTTTCCCATACGCTACAGGCGACCGTAAGGGCAGCGGGGCTTCTCTAGGCCGCAGGACGGGGCCCAGCCGCGCCAGGCCGCAGGACGGATCACCCGCTCCTCAAACGCGGAGCCTCCCGCCAGGCTCCTCAAAGCGCCGGCTGCACCGAGGGGCGCAGGGAGGGTCCCGGAGCGCCCCGCAAGCCAGGCAGAGGCCACCGCGGAGCCCCGACGGGTGCGCGGAAGCCCCAGCGCCGCCCCACGGGACCAGCGGAGGGACACGCCCCCGCCCCGCCCCCGCCCCGCCCCCTC
>VUYV01000031.1:3506529-3598236 GCA_008711295.1 Anarhynchus alexandrinus | reverse complement strand
GGGCCGCGGGCCGCGGCTGTCATGGCGGCGGCCGGGCGCGGGGCGAGCCTGCGTGGCGGCGGTGGGGGCCGCCGCTGAGAGAGCGAGGGTCCCCGCCGAGCTGGGCTTCCGGCAGCCCCGCCGTGTGCTCGCTGCCCCGCCGCCGGGAAGGGCCTCGGCCTGGGGAGCGCTCCGCGCCGGGCGGCCGGCGGGAAGGCGGGGAAGGGACACGGCTGCGGCCTCCACCCGGCCCCGGCTGCCGTCTTGGGGGCGCAGGCCGCTGGCTTAGCGGGCTGAGGCCGTAGCTTGCTTGCTGTAGAAGCAGTGGTGTTTCGGGTGGCGGTGGTGCAGGCTTCATTGTGTCTGGTGTGTTTTAGCTGCAGAAGTCAAGAAATGAAATGGGGTCTTCATGGGGAGCTTAAAGTGCACTGCTTGTGTCGCTCCTGAGGGGTAGCTGGAACTGTAGCGCTGTATGGTTTTTTGTCGTCTTAGTTTTTTGACGTTTCTGAAGTTGATTTTTCTCCTTCTGAAGTAAATTAAAATGAACGCCTGCCTCCCTGTAGTGGGTAATGCTGCCTGCATTCACGTGCTCACCAACCTGTCCACGTTAAACTTGAAAGCACAAAATGTGGGCGTTTGCATTTCCATTTCAGGAAGCATATAGGGGAAGGAGAGTCTTAATAAAGCTTGGTATAATCTCAGAAAAAAACAGTAAAAAAATCTTTTCTCCTTTATTTAAATTAAGGGTTGATCCTTTCTCCAAAAAGGACTGGTATGATGTCAAAGCACCAGCGATGTTTAATATCCGAAACATCGGGAAGACACTTGTCACCAGGACTCAAGGAACTAGTGAGTAGTGGGATTTTGTGCAGTAGAGGGTGATGTGTTTGTTCCATGTGCTAGCTCCAAATGAGACGCCATTAAAGAACAGCTGACAAATAGCTTTTGCTCATAATGTTATGAACGTGGGAGTTTGTGTGTTTTGTTTTTTTTAAAAGGTGCGTTTAACTTAATTGATTGATTTGAGTGAGTTGTTTAAATAAATGAGCTTAGTTGGAGGGAAGTTAATGCGGTGTGGTCCTTGTTTGTACAAGAGCACCAAACCATGGATATGATATGGAAGGACATGCCTGAAGTTTCTAATGAACTGCTGTTGTGGTAAGCTAATGAGTTTGAGGAAAGTTAAGAATTGAGGACTAATTCTGTTTGTCACAGAGGGGGACATGGAGATAGTGTTATAGGAGACCTTGGTCATAATAGGATCATAATGATCATTGTGTTAGAAGAGACTGAAATTTGAAGGTAAAGAGATCTCTCTGTTGAGAGCTGGAATTGCTAACTTAATGGGAGCATATATAGATGTATCACTGAATGGTAAAGGTTTTTATATGATCTGGTACACCTTAGGGAAAGGAAGCCTCCATTAAAAACAGGATGATGCAGATAGAGGTAACAGTATTTTTTGAAGATTAGATGTGTGGAATCACTAAATAGTTGCATTACACTATTCTGGTTGTGCTTGAAGTTATGAAGATAATCGTTATTTTGAGCTGTATACATGTGAAACGAGTAAAGTAAGGGCCACTGTAAAACAAGTATGAGTCAGCCAGTGTTTAAATGGTTAATTATTAGAGGCAGAGCTGTGAAATGACTGTACTTAGGTGTTTGTTGCTGCTTTATCTCTGCTGAGCACATGTGGCTTTTTATGTATCTTTTCATTATTGTTCATGATTTCCAAATACTTTGTAACCCTTTCCACTTTGAAACAAACAAAAAAACCTATTACACATGCTGGAATCTGCAATATACTGGTATTTGGGTTCAGTCTGATATAATTATCTTAAAAATATTCCTCAGAAACTTTAAAAAATACGGTATTTGGTACTATAAGTTGATTTGATTGTGTTCAAGATACATAAAAACTTCAGAGCTGTGAAGCTAGTAGCATCACCTACTATTAGAAAATGTCAAATGGAAATTCAGTATCTGATTTGAATAATACTTTTCAAATGTTAATAAAAGGTGTTTTATTTTGTTTTGTAATACAGAAATTGCCTCTGATGGACTGAAGGGTCGTGTATTTGAAGTGAGTCTGGCTGATCTGCAGAATGATGAGGTTGCCTTCCGTAAATTTAAACTGATAACTGAGGATGTTCAGGGCAAAAATTGTCTGACCAACTTCCATGGAATGGACCTCACCCGGGATAAAATGTGCTCCATGGTCAAAAAATGGCAGGTGTGTAAAGAGCAAGGTCTGCGTTGTTGCTAGTGCCTTTAGGAAAGTAGGTAACCACTGATGCATTGCAAAGCAATGCTTACAGTGGCATCAGCAGATATTAATGAATTTCATGTGCATGGTTTTGAGAAACCTGTCTGTCACATTGATGATGAATGACCATTTCTTTTTTAGACAATGATTGAAGCCCATGTAGATGTCAAAACTACCGATGGCTACCTACTGCGCCTCTTCTGTGTGGGTTTTACAAAGAAGCGTAATAACCAAATCCGCAAAACCTCGTATGCCCAGCATCAGCAGGTTCGACAGATTCGCAAGAAGATGATGGAAATCATGACCCGAGAGGTCCAAACCAATGACCTGAAAGAAGTTGTCAATAAGCTGTAAGCTTTGGCTGTGTTTTTCTTTTTTCTCCCCTGCCATTTAAATAGTTACTTGTTGGTCAGTTGTTACGGAGTACTTAGGGAATGCTGGTGCCTCACGTGCTGTTTGGCAGAGACCAGGCAAGGTGCCTCTTGCGTTGAAAAGCTAATGTGCCGTTTTCTTTGAATGCTCTCTTCGTCTCTGAATCATCTTTGACTTCTGTCAACCATCGTGTTTGCATAAATGTAAAACCAGGCTCTCCAGAGATTTTTAATTCCTGTTTCTACAGACTAAAATTGTAATTATTGTGGTCAGATGTGGCTGTGATTGTTCTGGGGTCTTCTGACAGAAGGAAGTTTTCCAAAGTATGGTGTTTACTTCCAAAGGTTTGATTGCAAATTTGCTCTCAAAATGAGCACACTTGCACTATAGCCCTTCTAATGTTGCAAGGCAAATGTGTCTTACAATCTAAACATACTTGAAGAAAATTGTCAGAGTGAAGGTAGTATTGATGATGCAAACTTCTGTAGAATATTATGTATTCTTAAGAATTACTTTAAGCACGTGTAGCTGATGAAGAAGCAGGCACGATTTTTAACGTTCAGGTACTGATCTGTCTTCTTGACTTCTTAGGATCCCAGACAGCATTGGCAAAGACATAGAGAAGGCGTGTCAGTCCATTTACCCTCTTCACGATGTCTATGTCCGCAAGGTTAAGATGCTGAAGAAGCCTAAGTTTGAATGTAAGTCAATTACTGCACACATTTAGTGTTCTTAGAGGAGGATGTGGGAAGCTGGTACTTTAAAATACATTTGCTTGTGGATAAAGATGTTAAAGCAGCATCATAAGCTTAAGTAGCTGTAGTAGTAGAAAGGCTTGTCCTTCTAGTCTGACACTTGGCTTTCAAGCTCAAAAGTGAAGCAGTGATCATTCGCTTTGGAGCTTTTTTGAATTCTTGCCTGAAACTGCTGCCGAATGTTTAAAGGCTTCAGCTTGGGAATGAATGATGACAAAATGTTTCGGTCCCAGATGACATGGAATGATTCTATTTTCCCATTTTCTGACATTCCCATATAATACAGTACTAGGTTCTTGACTTACCTCTTTTAAAAAAAGGTTTAATTTGCAGTTTCATTATGTAGGACTTATTTCACTGCTTGCTTTTGTCTGACTGTCAGTTAATGCAGGAGCATTAACTTGCATGAGCTTTCTGGAACGGACGTGATCATACCTACATTAGATGTTCTGCTGGTTTAATTTGCATACGATGAACAATTCAATAATGTAAAATTGCTTTAAATAGGTGTATCTCTCACTATTTACAATGCTTCATTTTAGTGGGCAAGCTGATGGAACTGCATGGTGAAGGTGGTGGTGCTGGAAAACCTTCTGGGGATGAGGCAGGCACCAAAGTAGAGCGAGCTGATGGATATGAGCCGCCCGTGCAAGAGTCTGTCTGAAACTAAAAATTGATTGAAAATAAAAGTTTTAATATACAGAACAATGTTTGGTTGCCTGTATTGCTACTTTGCTACTGGACGATATCGGTACTGGATATGTGGATGGTTTTTTAATAAGGTAAACCTATTGTCTTGGTTTAAAAAAAAAAAAAAAATTGTTTTGGAGATCTGTTTTTCATGATTGCTGTTGCGAGATGGGTGGAACAGGGTGGGTTGTCCTTTTTGAAAGGTGGAAAGTACGATACCAAGGATTCTGTATGTTGGTTTTTCCCAGTAATTTTTGTCGTCACGAAAGAAATGATGTGGCTGTGTGCAGAAGTTGTAGCTTTTATGTCAGTGAAAGGTGCCTCAAAGAGGAGCATTGTACAAGGCAAATGGGGTGCCAGGCAGGGAACTTTAGTATTTCAGAACTTTTTATTATAAGGAAGTCTTAGGGATTTATCAGACTACTTATTTGAGAATTACATATGTGTATGTTTAGGCTTCTTGGTGGTAATTTATTTGATACTGCCTCTCATGGGGTAGAATTGGTCTCTGATACTCAAAAGGTATTAAAAGATCTTTTAAGTTGTAATTTTGATTATGGAAGCAGTGTTAGTTTTGAGCAGTGTAGAAATGCAGAATATGCTTAAGAGTAGGGTTGTGTGTAGTTTTATAACCTCTATCAGAACTGAGGGGTAAGTGTAATCCCAGGTGCAAAACCAGTGGAACTTCAGGTGATAAAAATTCTACCATAAAAGGGCAATAGTCTATGTTCTGAAAATAAAGCAGTTAAAATTACCCAGCAAATCTCTTAAAAGTGCTTTTTCCATTATCTGAAAGCACATACGTTTTTGCTCGTTTGGCTCATGCCACCTTAGAAAATGTAGAGAGTTTGTTTTTCTGGCTAATATAAGGAGTGTTTTGCACTAGCAGCATGTTTTGTTTAGAACCGGGCAACAAACCTAAAGTTTGTGCTATTAAAATGTTGGCAAGTTTGTGACTTATGACCCGAGAACACAATGGTGCTGGCCTCTTTGGGGAGGTCGCAGAGAGAGCGGTGGCTCCTGCAGTCAGCTGTGAAAGAGCTTAGGACAAGAAAGGGAGGAAAGTAAGGAAATGGCACTGCTGCAACAAAGATACTGGGGGAAAAGTAGAGGGTGGCTACGCATGAGGGTGGTGCTCTTCAACAGCAGGGAGTTTTTACCTTTTCCTAGTTGAGAATTCCGGTTTGAGCAATTAGTATGCAAAATGAAGAGGTTGTTGTCTAAGTCTTTATTTGGAAGACTGCAGGTGATGTGATTTCATGTAACGTCAAGTTACTAGTTTAATGATGATATTTAGAATAGCCTGTGACTTAATATTCAGATAACTATATTGGATTGTAAATGTAGGCCTACTTGTTCTGCTTTTTCCAGTTTGTGTAGTGGAGGGATAGTGAGTGCTCAAAACTCTCATGATGCTGAAACAGGAGAAAGGAAGATTGCTGCTTTTAATCTTCTGCTTTGCTCTTCTCATCTGTGCTGTTGAGGTGGGTGTCATTCTCCTCCGAGAGTCCCAGACAGTTGTGTTTTTGAAGCCATAAATGGCAACAAATGCCCCTTCACTTCTCTAACAAAAATGAGAAATTTTCACTGGAGTTAAAAAAACAAACCATGATTTTGGTAAGTGTGGTGAGGTTGAAAATCCTTGCACCTACTGCAGTAAGTTTTAATGCAAGTATGTACACATCCATAAATATATATATATGCGCATATAGTCAAGCCCTGCATTAGAGGAAGATCTGTCAGAGCTTTCTAGTAACGGATGTGTGTTGGCGATATTTTCTCTGCTTAGCAATAATTGTATGAAGCAAATCCTAAGGGACTGCAACTGGCCTGTTCTCTGCAGACTAGGAGAGTTAGGAATACTAAGGTGTCATTTTTGACCTCATTTCTGAAAACTTGTGTGTGTTTTATAATGTTACTTTTTCCTTCAGCTGTACGTCTGAGGAGTGTAAGTTGCAAAAAGGCCGGTCCAAGAGCATTTGGAACAAGAACTTGCTTTTTTCAGGTTTTTTTTTTTTCATTTATGTTTTGGAACAGTAGACTGCTGGCATTACCACGTAGGGGCTCTGGGTAAATGTATGCTTTATAAAATTATTTCAGACGGGGGAAAAGTGAGCAGGAAGGAAAATTTTGTGCATCCTCTGTATTCTCTGTACAAACATCAGCTGAAAGATGATGATGTGTGAACAGCAGCAATCAGCGGAGCGTGGAATCGCTAATCAGCTCAGGCTCAGCCTTTGTCTTTGTCACAAGTAATCTTGCCATGGCAAGAGCAGAGCATCACTGTCTTGGGTGATACCCTGGGACGACAGCTGCTGTTTGCAAGCAGCAAATGTCATAGATTCTGCAGGTGGTAAGTATGAAACCTGCGTGAGCCCGAAGGCTTGAATAAACTGTTAAAGCCATCAGGATTCTCTGAGGTGTTTGGACTACTTGTAAAGGGATGCGATATTACTGTATTATTGGTTTGGGGGTGGTTTTGTGGTTGGTTTTTTTTTTTCCCTTATATAAATATACAAGCGGAATGAGATCTAGAAAACTGTCATGTCAAGTGAAAGCTCAGCTCTCCACAGCATAAGACAATACAAATGCCATTACGACTTAATTATAAAAATTTTATTGGTTAAATACATTCTTAATTTACAGAGGTACCATAACAGACTTACTGGACTTAACAAAGATTTATTTACGACACTGTTAATTGTACACAGAAAAAAGACGTCTTCCTGAAGATATTTCCAGAGGGTAGGTCAAACAGAAAATGTTCGGATAAATTAGGCTTTTATTATCATACTAACGTATGGGGGTATAGCTGAATTTCAAGGTTACAGCTGAAATTTGCTACTATATTGCAGTTAGGATTTTTATTCCACCTCATTATCGGGTTTTTTTGCAGATTATGTACTGTACACCTTAGGAATTTTATGTTATGATCTGTATGCAGTTTCATGGCGATACTAGGCATCAAGTCTCAAGAAAATCCCTTCCTATAAAAGCCAAGCATCTAACTTGTTTCAGTTTTAATAAATACGGTCTGGCTGCCTGCAGTAATGCAAACAGCCTTTAGATGGCACTCCTTGCTCTGAATATAAGGCTTTGCTGCTCTTCCTGCCCTGCATAATAGGGAGGAGATGATTAAAAGAAAGCAGAGTGGTCTTACCTACTGACAGGCACTGACTTCAGACATTCAGTGGAAGTTACAAAAACAACTGGTCAATACACAGTTATAAAAACAGGAAAGAGGAAATTGGGGGAAAAAAATATAAAAAATTCAGTTCTACTTTTGAGACTTGTATCAAAATCTTAGAAAACTGATGGACAAACAGTAAGTAAACATCATACACTTAAGCCTCATCCACCATGACGAGGATGCAGTATGTCTTCGCAGGACCTGGGTAGTCTCTTTGTTGGAGTGGGCTTCACTCGGTCCCGCTGTTCTCCCCCTGCTGTGTGCACTGGGGGTTCAGGAGTTGTGCTGGCACAGGTCATGGTGGAAGAAGCCCATTTTAATAGGGTGGTCCACTGAAAGCTTATGGTTAAAGAGTCTTGAGTGGGGGCTTGCAGGAGTCAGGAAAGCTATATATCTATATATGTTTCCTTGGATTGCTCTAGGAGGAGATGGCTGTTTTATTGGAATAAACAAGAACCTTCGGCATCTCCTGGTAGGAGAGTTTGGAGAGTGGGAAGGGTTGTCCTCGGAGGTGGACTTAGGTTAAAGTTTGATTCCACAGGAGTTCTGGATAGGCTTGTTGGGTATGGTAAAACTGAATAATAGCTGTATAAATTGTGCTATTTCTAGAATAGCACATAATTTATAATTGTTTTTATAATGTTAATCCCCTTCATGAAAGCAGAAATTCAGTTCTCTGCTCATTAAAACTTTGTGTGATCTTCATACCCCCCATTGTGTGAATGGTATTGGTGCAGTTTAAGTACACAGCACTTCATGTCCATGAAGCTTCTAGAGAAAAAATATGGAGGGCTAATGCCTGTGTGTCTACATTTGCAAGTACTGTGGCATAACAGTGACTGCAGAACAAAACAGTGCCAAGGACCTCCTATCTGTGCTGTGTGTTCCTCAGACTCACTTTAGGTGAGCTCCAGTCTGCTACCGAGACTGGATGCCCCTTCCCTGCTGCAGGGGAGTCCTTCAGTTCAGTTTTGGCTGTGCGCTTGTTTCTGCCTGCTGCGATGGGGACTAAAGCGTGGGGCATGGGGCAGGGAGAGCCACCCTCACCAGCTTGCTTAGATGAACCCTGATCTTTTTGGATCTATACTAGATATTAATATAATATTAGCTATTAGGAAGAAATTCTTTACTGTGAGGGTGGTGTCCAGAGAAGTTGTGGCTGCCCCATCCCTGGAGGTGTTCAAGGCCAGGTTGGATGGGGCTTTGAGCAATCTGGTCTAGTGGGAGGTGTCCCTGCCCATGGCATGGGGGTTGAACTAGATGATCTTTAAGGTCCCTTCCAACTTTAACGATTCTGTGATTTGTTGCTGTAATACTTGGACCTCGTATTGGTAAAGTTGTTGGCAGGCACATGACTTAAATCAAAACTATCTCAAGGTCAATCATGATGATTCTCGTTTCCAGTCTCCATCCACCACTCAATGGTTGGCCCTTTTGCAACCTGAACTTCCAGACCCACAAAGACAAATCTTGTAAGGGTATCTTGATACCTAGTGACCGGCTTCTCTCTGAAGTAATGACTCATGCCAACAGCTTACCGGTTCCTTTTTGTTATATAGTACAAAAGTGATGGAACGCTGTCAGCAATGAAAGCGCATAATTTATTTCTATTCCAGTTTGGTAAAGTTACCAGTTAATCAAGATGCATTTAATTATTTTGTCAGAAGCAAAGTGTTGCAAAAAGGAACTTGCCACCAGAATTTCCTATAATGTGAAGCTACCTCAATCATGTCTGCCTTAGTTTGTTGTCCAGTCGTACTGCTGCTTTTTACTAAATGCCTTTGTTAGAGCTTCTTGCAGTAACCTCCTGCCAGGCGTGTTTTCCTTAAGGCCTCGACAGACCATTTATAATGATGCTCAGTATAGTTGGTATGTGGTAACAAACTGAAAACTAATCCCATGTCTGCTGAAAGCTAAAACCAAGGCTGTATAATACCCTTCATGTTAAGGATAGGAATGGTGTTACTGAAGTATGTTCCAGTGCTTGAGTGACAAATGAAATGCAGACTGAGTGAAGACTGGCTTTCCACTTACATGAAGGGGGTGGAGGGGCAAATAGTTGGAATAGTGCAGCTACTGCACGGAGGGGATCTGAGAAAGCTCAGTAAATGCTGTCTGTCACGACTGACTTCAGCTGGGAAAGAAGGATACGACGGTGCTCGAACAACAGTAGAAAAATCTAAACCTGTATCTGGAAAGGATTTTGGGGGAAGGGAGGAAGGTCTAAGACGATTCATACCAATTTGAACATTATTTGTTAAGAGGCAAAATACTTTTGTGATCTTCCTGTATGAGCAGCTTGGGCTAAGAATAGAAGAATACTACACAAGGATTTGCTTCGGAGTTTTCCCTCTTACCAGTATTAGATTTGATATTTTTCTACTATGAAATACCAGTTATCTTCCTTATCCTCTAAGTTATAAAACAAGTGGATTCTACTGGTAATGTGGAAGTCAAGCACTAATGAAACCTGATTAGCAAACTTGATCTACATACTGAGTGTTGTAATTATAGCTTAAAAACAATTTTTTTTTAATTTGGATTTAAAAAAGTTTTCAAAGAAGCCCGAAGAAGCTTACTTTATGCAGACTTTGTGCATGATAAATGTAATACCAGATAGTAAACATACTAGAACGCTATTTAAGTTAAAATGCTGTTGCACCACAGTATTTCCCTTGTTGGAAACAGCTAAAAATCCTGCTTGTGTTTGCTCTCGGAGCATTCATGAAGCATGACTACATACACTGTCACGAAAGACTAAAATTTTCTTATTTGACTTCAAGACACTAGTATGACTGTCTAGAAAAAGTAGTGCAAAACATTGATAGTCAAAACACGTTGATGTCTTTGCTGTGCCTTTAGGATAGAAAACATTCTCTCCCACACGCAGGGAGTACAAAGAGAGGCAACACTTCATGGTGCTTTCAAAATCTGAACAAAGTTCTTGGGAAATATCCCAGACTTCCCTTGTATCTCTCCACACATCCAGTCCTCATCTACAGATTCCAGCTCCGTTATTGTATCACCTGCCTGTAAGAGAAGGAGTAACGTGAGCCAGTACAGCTTACTGTGCAATGTTAATGCATGCGTAGCTGATGTTACTCAGAACCAATTATTATCGATCAAATAGAAGAGAAGCAGGATGTGGCCAGTCTTTTCTGTTGGTTGCATTTCTTTGAGGTTGTTTGCCAAAACCAGCTGAAGCTTCTCTTAGGGTAAATGCTTGTCTATGCTGAAAAAACATCGCCTTCCGGAAGGAAAAAAATAGCACTGCTGGATAACTTCTTGTGTTGCTTAAGCTCTCCGGGTAGGTACGTTAGAGAGCTGGCTCGTAACCCCCCTGCTGTGTTATTTGTGTGTTCCCCTGCTCTGTTATGAGGGTTTCTTTTCTTAAAACACTTTGAAGTTGCGCTTAGTCCCAATATTTTCCAGCACCTGGAAACTTTCCTCTTTCCTTTAGAAACTTTCCTTTACCAAGAAGGAAAGCAATCATTTAAGTAGCTCAGTGTGGCTGTTCAAAATAAACTGCAGCTCCTGTGTTTGATTCTTGTTCCTGTTTTCATTGTCCCACGTCACACCCTTCATCTGAAGTACTGTCATGGCCCTGGCCTCTCTTCCAGTACCTCTGTTCCCCTCTTCTGATTTAAAGAATCCTCTATCCTTTCGGCGTTGCAAGCTGCTAATGCTGAAACTAATTACTTTGCTAGTCTTAGAAGAGAAAATAGTGTGTTCCAGCTGATAAACACAATTTTGGGCCTGCTGTGAAAGTCTGTGGTTTCTCGGAAACTTGCTTTTGAGGACACAGTTTGCTAAATCATGACTTTGAATCTACAAGGACAGGCTGTTTTTTGTTAATGCTTCTTAATATTATCTGGACATCCAGCAAGTATTTAATCTCTCCCCTTGCTCCCATGGTAACTATGTATTGTGCTGCTAAACTTTTAGATTTTGCTGCACTAGGTGTCCCTCAGAGGCAGCACTGCTGTAGCACTGGCACTCGTACTATTATCCTTCTCATTGCTGTCTTTCTAGTTAAAAAAGAGGCTCCCTTGACCGTATCAACTGATCAAGAACTGAATGTACTGCAAAATAAGGCTTGTTTGTCTTGTCATGTTTACTGGATCAGGGAAACTGGAGGAATTCTGTAACTCCTGACCTCTTTTCAGTGTCTTCAGTGATGATTTCACCAATATGAAACAGAAGTAGTAAGGGCAAAAATCTTTTGAGAGACCATTTATCAAATCTGTTAATGTCTATGCCTATTCTATGTGCTTTGCTCTTTCTTGTTCCAGGCCTATTTTCACAGTGGATAAATCCTATTTTTTAGCATTCTTTAG
This sequence comes from Anarhynchus alexandrinus, assembly GCA_008711295.1. Classification (NCBI taxonomy): domain Eukaryota; kingdom Metazoa; phylum Chordata; class Aves; order Charadriiformes; family Charadriidae; genus Anarhynchus; species Anarhynchus alexandrinus. Next base: position 3,586,644 of record VUYV01000031.1, on the reverse strand, counting down.
AAGCGTGAGACCTTTTGGAAAATTGGGCTGAAAGTGGTACTTACTTTGAAGGAAAGCTCATCTTCATTTTCTCCATTAAAATCATAAAGAGCTTTGGCTTTTCCTTTCTTCCCTCCTACAGACTGTGACAGCTCTGCCCTGGCTGCAGAACATGGACAAGACAGGTTATTTGGATTGGAGTGAAATAAATGTATATCTGGAGAAGTTTCCTGTCATTCCTGTGTTTTCTCCCCACTAGTGTGCTACAGGGTGTCCAGTTGTTATTACTACTGCTACTTAGCAAGTCCACTTTCCTACTGGAATAAAAATCTCTACTGACACCAGTTCATTTTACAGTACTAACACATTCTCATGGTTCTGCTTCTAAGAGGACTAAATTTAAAGTTCACTTACTTGAACTTTCCAATGGTGATATCTAATAAAAGCTGTCTTTTTCCTCTTTGCACTTGAAGATGAAGCGGCACTCGGTGTGTGCTATTTGCCAGTGAGGTGGAATTTATTTCCTGTCAACTTTCACTCATGGCTTTACTTGCAAAAACTATGGGAAAAAAATGTGATTTTCTGTGTCCTCTGTGAAGGTTTTGACTGTATTGATTTGGGGACCAAACAGAGGCTTGAGGAGAGCAAGCAGCGCTAATTCCTTGCTTCAGCAAAGGGATTACAATAGTTCTGTGTCAAGACACAGCAGTTGTAGTTATTTACAGCTCCAGCAGCTCTTAAGCTGTGCCGCAGTGTTTCTCTGTTCAGCTGTGGGAGAACCCAGCTCCACACACACGCCCTCCCACCCCCAATCTTTTGTACCCCTGAATTCCTACTAAAGGCAGCTCAATGGTGCCGGTTTTGCCTGTGCACAAACCACACTTTAAAACAACCCAGAATCTGTATCACCTCCCAGACTACTTACTGACCAGAGCATTATATTGCCATTATTAGAGAGGGTGGTTCAACACTTGGTTTAACTTTAGGATATTAAGGACTGTGGTGGTGCGTGGCTTCTTAATGCAATGGGATAGTTGGGTTCTCCCAGAACTCTGCCATGACTGTCACAACCCAAGGAATAATAATAAATTGCCATCTAGTAGGAACACTGTACCTGAGCAGGTCTGAACAAAAACTGCTGGGAAAATCCCTTCCTTTTCATTCAGTCTTCCTCTATACCACTCCAGATCTACTTGTTCCAGTATTTGGATGTAGTCTCCCTTTTTAAAGGATAAATCGTCTTTGGTTTCTGCTGTAAAATCATGAAGCGCTTCACACCACTCTACTGAGTGTCTGTTGCTCTATTCAAATGAACAGAAGAAATGCATTAATTTTAGAAGCGTTAATGGAGCCCATAAGCTGATGGATACTGGTGAAAGCAGCTGTACAGAGCACGGGTGTCCTGACTTTCTCTCATACAATAGTGTCACTGCAGATGTAGCCTAGAATGGCATTCCAGCAATTACCACAGAATTTCATCCAGGCTCAGACGCATTCCTTTTTATCATTGGTGGCAGAGGACAGGATTAATAAATTCAAAATTAGAGCACTGCAGCAATACTTAAAATAGAGCTTACAAGAATTTGCTTAAGCACAAAGGATAAAAATTTACTTATGTTAATTTGCCAGAAGCTATGAATTCAATCAGTTTAGGCCAATTGTCAGAATTCAACGTGTGCCCATGCAGCATTGTGTGCTGTGGGAGTTGTGTTACATTCAGGTTTAAAGTTGTGCAGTTAATCTGACGTTATAACAGAAAGTCTATGTAAATCTATGAAACCGCTATGTAAATTGCGCCCCTCACCTATAAAATTTTATTACCTGAGGAAGGGAAGAAGAAACCTCCACCTTGTTCTGCAGTGCTGCTCCTGTACCTACACGAGTGAAGGACAACTTAGAAGACCCGCAATGACTATTCAGAACATTACCAATGATAGAGAATTTAGATATTCAAAGTGATTATTAAGAATAACTTCTTAAGAAGTCTTACCATTCCTTTTGATTTTTCTTATCTGTCTTCTCTCCCTTTCTACCTCCTTCCCACATTCATTGTCCTTTTGGACTTTTCTCCTATATGTTACCTATATGCATGTAGTACAAAACCATGTTGTGGAGATTTTTGCAAACATATTCATACCTGTTCCAGGCAGATCTTCAATTATTTCCACAAAGTTCAAGGGGAAAATTCCAGACGTGCCTCTGAGCTCTCCTTTGGCCCACTCTTCATTTACATATTCTTTAAGGACAATAGTTTCACCTTCTGAAAAACTGAGCTCATCTTTCTGATCTCCAATATATTCAAATCGTGCTACACATCTTGGGCCTCTGAACAAAAAAAAAAAAGATAAACTTACTTTGCTTATTTATTATTATTGTCCACTTAATAATTAGGCAGCATGGTGCAAAATATGGATTTATATCTTTAATTAAAATGGTGAAAGAATGCACTGAAGATAGAACAGGTAGAAAATTGGGGTCTAGACCTGATTCTCATCTCTGCTTTCTGACGAGGATGAGTATGGAGTCTGGAGGAACTGGACGCAACTTCTGCATCCCAATTCCTGACTGTTACAGTATTTAGCATAAGACCCTGTTTGTCTTCCAAACAACAACAGCAACAAAAAAAAATCACTTTATTTCTGGGCTACCTGTCTCATTTTATATTTTTGCCCATATCCAAGTGTCAGGATATACTTTTGTTAAGAGTTTGATGTTTTTTTGAGCTAGCATCCAATTTAGATGCAGTCAAACACGGGTGGAGGGTGGGTGTTGTCTATTTGTCCCAAATAAACGGAGGTTTCATAGGGGGAAGGTAGTTTTTATGTACTTTGACAAACTTTATTTTGTAAAATCTATGCCGGGCATGAGGAAATAAATTATCTATCACAGAAAGAAACATCAATGCATCTGATAAATTTTATATAATTTGGTATAATACTGAAAACAACTTTTTCCTCATTTAAAGAGATTTAATAATTTAACAAACTATTAAAATACATTTAAGAAATTACTCTAAGAAAATTTTTGATTTGTCAGAAATACCATGCTAGAAAAAAGGGATAATAGTCTTTAATTCTTTCTACAGCATCATAGCATACAACCGATGTAAGAAGCTTGATTCCCACCTCTGTCCCCCACTCATATCTTTGCAAAAGCTTCAGAACAGAGCTAGCACTTTCTGTTTCTTTCTCAGTTGCAGAAGCAACTTTTAAAAATAAAGTTTCGGTTAAAACAAGCCAAGTTCTATCTGAAGAGCAAACTGAATGGTCCCATTGATACTAGTTCCTGCCTCTGCCTGAATTTGCTTTAATTACTACCATGAATGATTATGAAATCCAATCAATCATCATTGAGTAAAAATGGTATGAAAAGTTGTTCCTTGCCCACAAATCTTAGTACAAGTTGTTTGCAAATCAGAAATGAAAGTGCTTGAAGTACATTTGATAATTTGATCTGGGGAACTTTAGATTCACCTGTGTAGTTATACACTTTAAGGTTACAGAGATTTCTCTACTTAAAGTACAGCTACATTCTGTCCCATTTTATCTTGTTCTTTCAAATAAGTAGGAGTCCTACCACGTTACATCTTACGAGGATATTGAAAGAAAGTAACAAGGCCAGGAGCAAAGAGAGGAGAGGGCAATGCTGCTGAGGTCAATCAGATTGGTTCACAGTTTCTGTAATCAATTTTTGTGAAAAATTATGGGAGATGCTCTTCTAAGAGGAAGAAAAGCAATCTACCAATTTTTTTGAAGCCAAGAAGTGAGTTTTTGGTTGTTTGTTTTTTTTTTTACCCAAATGAGTCTTATTAAAACATCATAAACTTTCAGTTTTGAGATCTTAATTTTTAAAAATATATTTTGGTGAAGAAACTGTTAACTGTACCAACCTCAGCGTAGATAGCACCTGCTTCAAAGTTATCTTTCTTTTTACTTCCTAGTAAATCAAGATGAAAAAGAAAATAAGATTTATCTGACTCACTTGATACATTGTGATGAACAGGGTATTTTTTTCTTGTTGGCTTCTTCTGGAACATCAATCTAATAAGACAACAAAATAAATTAAATCTGCAATTCCAAGCTCATTGCAACATAACTACAATAAACTTGGAACTGGTTAAAATAATCTGTTTTTCAGGTAAGCATCAACTCTAGTTATGACCTCCATGTGATGCTCTGTAGTCACTGGCATGCTATGATATATGTCCGTATTAACGTAGATGTATGTCCGATTTCTCCTTTTTCTATTTCATGCAAACAAGGAGCACTATTTAATGCTTTCTTTTATGAAGATGGTTTACTGTTTCTATTTCTGGCATGACTGATTGACAGAATATGGGACCGGATGTTACTACATGTTGTTGCATTTAGCTCCCAACTTTCAATTGGTAATTGCTCTCTATTATTTACTAGCACAATATATCACAATAGACAAAATTATTGTTTACACGTATTCTTTCTGGGCTTTGGTAGCCAGCTGTCCCCCAAACAAAAACACATCTCACAAATCTCACTGGAATTGGAGAAGTACAATTTAGAAAATCAATACACGGATATATCAAACAGACAGCATTCAAGTCCTTTATCGTAAAAGGATTGCAATTCTATTTTTGGTGTGACGTGAAGGATGATCTGTGAGATGTATAAGACTACAAGCCTAGAGACCCTGGTGAGGAGCTTTGGGTTACAGCTCACTATTGCATGAGCCTGTTCCCATAAAAATCAACAAGAATGTTTTATTAGCTTATGTGAAGGATTGGAGGAAATCATGCTGCCTTTTAGGACAACTAATCTCTGCAGTGCTCTTGCTAGAGGAGCTGGTATCTGTGGTGTTCTGAAGGTTCTATGGGAAGTAATATCCATCTAGTATTGTTAAGTGTCCAGATATCAAGCTACTACCCAGTTCAATGTTGTAAAACACACTATAGTGTATTGTATAGAGACCCTGTATCAAGATCAAAACTGACATAAATGAACAGGAGAATTCACTCAGAAAATCAGCCTCATCTACTGCACTCTTTTCCTTTTTTTTTTTTTTTAATTTTGCTGAAACAAAAGATTTTTGCACTCACAAGGGTAACCAACTTTTACAACTAAAATAGCAATTTGAAACGCATATTCCCCAGCTTTTATGAAGTTCTATCTGCCTGTATCAATGCTGAATTTGACCCCAAATATTCACTCCACAGCTTTAACATAAAATCTTTTCTCTTTTAGTCACCAGTAGTAACAAGAACTTTTAAATTACATTTTTGATCTGTGTAGAAGCAGCTAATCAATTTAGCTAACAAATCTTCCTCGTGAAAGCGAATTGAGCATGGTTCCATTACTGCTAATCCTGAATCTAGTTTTTATCCTTCAGCACTTCTCAAATCTTAAAACTTTTCTCCAATAACGCTATTACAAACTAAACAGACACCCTGTGTAACACACTTTGATGATTACCAAATACTTGGTATTGTCCATGTAGCAGCAGTGCTCATCTCTGCCAGCTGTCCCGGCTCGACACAGACTTACTGTCTTCAATGCCCAGGCATACACCTTCACTGCATCCTGGTGGCAGTTTAGCACTCCTCCGTGTCTTTATCGCTGATGTGGATAGCCCAACAGCCATTTCTACTGCCACAAAATGGACTTCAATCTCAGACTCAGGCTTGCAATAGATTTGACCCAGCTTTTGAGGCAGTGAACCATACTGTATCTCTTTTAAAGATGAGGCACTCGATTAATTGCTACTGGGCTCCAAAACAGCACCTGTCTCTCGCCTGCCGTTTACTGTCAAGTGTCACATTCAGTAACAGGATTGCTTTAAGCTGCTCATTTGCAACAACACAATCTCCTTGCACTGTGCCAGCACAACCATTTGTGCAGCCACTTAGTAAACCACTTAGGTGAATTGATCCAGCTGGAAAAAAAAAAAAATCTGGGAAGAAAAAAAACCATGTTTTGTTGGGCCCAACTACTGCTCTGACCTAGGTCACTACATGGCTATAAAAGTGGTGATTCCAGCACAGTTCAAGGGACAAGAATATGACAGAAGCTAGCGGGTGGGAGGGAGGCACAAAAATAAATCATCTTACTGAGTGTTGACTCTTACATGCAGCTGTGAAAAACAATCTGCTCTGTAGACCCTAAGAAACTACCCAGGTTAACAAAGAGAATCTGGTAAGGGCCATGATTTTCTCACTTGGCTTCAAATTAACAGCAAAATAATCCCCATAACAAAAATTGGTCATGCCAAATCAAGCATCTTTGTAATACCATACAAACAAGTTATGTCTTCTGTGTTGCCAGGGGGAAAAGAGATTATCTAAATACAGAATGGAGTTAAACACGCAGGAGCTATAGTAAAATAGAACCAGAAAACCAATGCAATAGGATCTCATGTAGCAATGTATACAAAGCCTACATACAACTACTTTAACAAAGATGGCGGGAAATATCCCTGTGCGATTCCCACATTTTCCTCTGTACCACTCAGTATCGATTTTCTCCAAAAGACAAACGGTGTCTCCAGAACGAAGGTTCAAGTCATCAGCATGCTCTGTAAGACAGCATCATTTCAGTTAATGGTAGTTGTCACACTCACTGATTTTCTCTAACTAAAAGCTTCTTAATATAAATAACACAGACAAAACAAGAATGAGTTTTCAAAAAGTCTTAATTATACTTGATAAACCAGTTAGCTTTAACTAAGAGACTGGCACAACTATAGCTAAACCCATGGATTTGATCAACTCTACATGCAGACCTTGTAGGCTGAGCTTCCTCATAATTTTTAAGATCTAATTCCTAAGAAACTTCCCGTTTGAAAGTCTTGGAGTAAAACAAGCTTCCAGAATATTCACATTTACTTACCTGCAGGAAAATCATGCAGGACTACAGCATGAGGTGTGCTTGTGTCAGAAACTTTTGGAGGGTGGTTTGAATCCTGACAACAACAAATAAATCCAAGTAGTTTATAAATCATGGAATAAACTAAGAGATTCTCTGCTATGTACTCTGAAAGTAATTTTCTGACTTGGGACACAATGTTGTTCTGGTATCAGAGAATCACCTTTGGAGGCAACAAGTTAGTATTGGTCACACAGCTATGGGTCTGAATTCTGTATGCCTTTCACCAGTGTAAACCAGAATGCATTTCACCAAAATCTACTTTTGAGCCAGTAAAAGGAAGTGAAGGTATTTAACTTTTCCCAGTACAGACAAACCCTCAGCTATCTGTGTGGGTCAGAAATCTGGACCATTTATAGCAATCCTCATTGCGAGAGTTGTGGCCAAATTTTGCACTGTTGCTTGATACTACGAGCTGCCAGTTACCCTTCCTTGTTGGGAGAGAACACCCCAGCCCACTCTCCCCAGCCCACTCAGCAAGGGCAGCACATCTGCCAAGCATTTCAGAGGGGTGAGCAAGCCACTAGGCCTTTGCTTACAGGAAAATCATGCTGAGGGGAAATGACAATTTTGTTGTGGGATCTTTACAAAGGGAAATTATATTCAAAATGCTAAGCTTCCTTCTCTATCCCACCCACTAGGAATTTTTAGACTGTACTGATGGCAATCACTGTGCGTGAATTACATTCAAAGTGATTCATTGCATACAAAAAGCCCAACCAAAAAAGCCCAACATGAACAAAGATAAGGCCAGAATAATATGAATTACAACAGATAATAACCAATTGCATAGAAATCTATTTCAGCCATGTAGGTTCCTGATAATAATCAAAAAGGCTGCTCAGAGCTATAATTTATACTAGCTATTTAATATTAATACAGTTATGCCCTAAAACCAGGTTATGTTCTATAGGAGCAGAGAGAGGAGAATACTTTGAAGTCCATATGTCAAACCCAATTCACTGATTTGTTATGTACAGCATTTCATAAAACTACTCGTTTATCTTTTGCCCACTTTTCAGATACTCAGCCAAGGGAGCGATTATCTTCCCATGAGACAGAGGAACTTTACCAGTTTCCTCTCCCTTCTGGCACTCCAAGTAATTACTGTTGCTCTGCTCCATAAGCAGAATGTCCCTGTGCTATACGGCAAATCACCATTATTGGGTTTTGTTTTGGTGGATGTTTTGTTTTTATTAAAAAACCACAAGGATTTAATAAACCACTATTACATTTCTCAGTGTAACCTTTAAAGCCTAACGCACTTACTACTTTAATGCAACAGGAGTCTTGCTCATTAAATATTTATCAGCAGAAAAAAATGCCTTACCTTAGAGGACAGTTCTTCAGGGTTCCTGGGAAGACAATCTTCCTTGGCAACTCCATGAGGCACAGGTAGCTTGAATAGAAACAGGAATGGAAGAGTTTGTTTCAACTTCTAAGCACCTGAAATTCCCACTGCAAGTGAAAATGGTCAGACGATGGAACTATTCAAATCACCTACTACAGGTAACTAATTTAGGAGCGCAGTGGAAGAGGACAAGCTCCTTTGGGAGGCATTCAGAACAGGACTGCTGGTGATATGAACTGCCACTTCAAGAAACACAGGTGTTGTCATCTGCTTTAAAAGTGTCTTAGCCACCTAACCTGTATCATACCATACAGTGCATGATATTCAGCAGCACACTGACACAGAAATGTATTGATCTGTCATGTGGGGCACTGGAAGACCAACCTGGCAGGAAAATTTCATTGACAGTAACACTTGAGGGCAGAGAATTACTAGTGATCCACTACTGAAAAAAAACCTCATCCACAAAACACGTCACAGGTTTCTTATGTAAACAGGTGTGGCTACACCAGAGAGGAAGCAACACGCTTCCCTTATCTCAAAGCTGTTCCTACTATCAACTTAGATACATCCTTCTCTCTCTTTCTTGCTCCTCTGCTCCACCAAGGAGCTAAATGCAGCAGTGAAGATCAAAGAGAAGGCAACAGAAAGCTTCCATTTCCTGCTGAATGTTGATGTTGTTCATGGTACGGTTGTGTGGGTGCTTTTTTCGACAACTCTGGTTCAAGCAGTCACCAGCTCTGATCACTGACCAGTTCAAGTATCTGGAGAAACACTCTCTACTTTTTATCTGTAATGTTGATTATGTTAATGATGAAATAGGAATATTTAATATTCCTTAACAACACATGCAATGCCAAAAGGAAATATTTTTATAATGAAAAGAGATGGCATCAGTAGGATGAAAATGTAAGATAAGTGATTTTACATTCTTCACACTTTGTAAGCTTGATTAAGCAAGGAAAACTACTTTTTAAGTTCTAATGCCACCCAATTTTTTAAGCATTTTGACATATACAGGGAAAAACAATATAGAAATGCAATTATTTAGCATCATTTTACGTGCTGTAATAGAATTCAGAACTGGTGACTATAAAATGAACCCACAAAACCCGAAAGTTATGCATTAAAGATATATATATAAGAATTACGTAGATACAAAAAAATACACACACATCTGTACTTTGCATGCATATATTGCTTTCTCCAGTATTATCTTACAGTACTTATCACTATTTATCTATCAGTATTTTCTAAGGAAGATTATGCTGATAGATGCACCTTGACAGCCACATCATAGTAACCTACCTTACTACCTTTTTGACTACTAATTTAACCAGCACTGGTTTATAAAGAACAGTCTCAGATATTCTATCTCAACGCTCACCATGTATTTATTGTAGAGAGGATGACCTGGTTTAGGTCTAGGAGGTAATGCTGGATCTGGATTTTTAAAGACTTGACTTTTTGCTCTCTTGGGTCCCAATCTGAACTTGCTGTTTTTTTTATTGGGAGCGATGTTAGAAGTAGATCGCGAAAGAGCATCCTTCTGGGAGGAGGTCTTGGCTGCAGAGAGTTTTGGTGGAGGTGGCCTTCCAGGAACACCTTTAGGTGGGGGAGGTCGAGCAGGTACAATTTTTCCATCCACAGGCCTAAAAATTGGGCAAACCATCAGAGAAATGTGCATATTAATAAGCCCGTTGCCTTGTCCTCCACCACAGCCCTAGCTATAGGGTATGCAATACGGAAACATGACTCATGATGACCTGGGCTGTAGAGTGTGTAGTATCTGAAGCTCTCTGGGAATACATGAACTCTTCAGATACTGAGACTGGATGATCAAGTCCTTAGACAGATCCTTTGGCTTATATTTCCAAGTCTGCTCACCACTTTTGCTTATGAACAGCCTGCCAGGTTTCTCAGGAGCCCGCTATATAAGTAGCATTTCTTTCAGCAATCCACCTTTAGAAAGATCTTTGTCTGAAGCTGCCTCAGGACAAAGTTCTTCCAGTGGAGAGCTTTAGTGACAGCCCTGAGAAGCTCTGCTGATCTCGCTGGTCTTCAGGGATCAGCCTAGTGCATTCCCTGGGACATCATTTACCTGAAGTGATTTTTGGACGTCTGCTGAAACTCACGACATAAGACCCCACTTTGCACAATAGAAGAATTTACCATTTTTATGCAACAGATGTCTACTGCAGAAAGAAAACACTGGTGAAAATAATTGAGTTTTCTGGCAATGCTGGAGGTACCACACTCTCATTACTGTACCAATAGTTTAGAAACCAAAATCAGAGACTAGTAAGTGACAGTGGTAATTAAAAAAAAAAATAAATTAAAAAACCTAAAAAATGCTTAGTAAAGCATTGATAAAAAAAAGCTGCCTATACAGTACACACGAGCCATGATTTTTAGAATCAAAGAGTGTGGCCAAATCAACAATTTGCTAATTAAAAATCACCTCTGTTATAAACAAACTTTATGTACATAAAACTTTGGCTTCCTGTTATTAAGAACCCTGGCACTACCACTATTCCAAAAATAGAGTATTGTTTGATTGTTGTTCGGAAATCTCTGGCCAGTTATTGCAATTTTCTGCTACAATTGTCTCTCTTTTTTTCATATAGTGTAATTCAGCATAATTATTTGCTTGCATGAATTCCTCAAGGGTCTTTAAAAATTATCAACCACAACAAATGTGCATTAGTGGATCTTTGGAGTATCCTGACATATTTTGTGAGTGTTATCCACCACTTGAGAAGATACTAGTGCTCTACTGTTGCTGCTGATAAGAGTCCTCTGTTACTATTTAAGTATAGATTATTTTTTAAATCTCAAAAAAAAAATTCCACTTTTGTTCAACTTACTCCTCTCCCCTTTCTTCACCTCATCCTAAACTAAACATTTTTAATATTGACAAAAGGGGAAAGACTGCATTAAATCTGGAAACAAACCAACCCATACCTTTGTAAGGCAACTCAACTAAACAAGAAAACCCTAACAAGCAAGTAAGAGAATTATTACTGCTTACTTAAAAAAAAGAATAAAAAAATCCATTTGAGCAGAAGAGTGAAAGGACAAAATGTTTACTGCAGTTCCAGAGGCCCTTAGGAGAATTAGGAATGCTGTTATGCTAAACAGAATGGGGGAAAGTAACAAGCCCCTAAAGGGCAATAAGGAGGTGTTTCCTTGTGGGTACAACCACATTCTTTCCTGTTAATAAATATTATTATTGGTAGACTAAGTTTAATAACTGAAAGATTCTCTTGTCCTGACACAACAGAGCAAATTCTTGTGTTTAAACCCACAGATTTAGAGTACAGATACCGAGACAGCCACAGTGGGCTAGCTAGACAATGCCTTATCTCTCTCCAGTTTGTCTCTGGCATTTAGTGGACCTGAATTTAAGATTGGTCCAGCTACTTTTGCCTCTGCAGACCTTCCTTCTTGTTGCTTCAAAAGAATAATAAAAAAAAAAAGGTTATTGTTGATTCTGCACCTTCACAGGCATTTTAGGTCTGAAGTGAACTGTATAAACTAGCCAGTGCTTCTGGGAAGGTGCTGGCCCAGCATCTGCTCTTTTCAGGGTGGCAGCATCTGCCACCTCCATTCCTTCACCACTCAAACCCAGCCACAAGTGCAAGTGCTGTTGATCAAAAGGTCAGCAACACGCAGGAGGGGATGTCCTACGTTCAGCTGTGGGTAGAAAGGTTAAAGATGCAGAAAGGAATGACTGTCAGCAGCCACTGTACATTAGCTGAAGAGTCAAACAGCTGTCCTCCTATAATCTCCCTGCTCATACCAATAACGTACAAACAAGTATTTATCAGCTAGCAACTCGGTCCTGCCTATTTATTAGTGAGCATACTACCTACCCAAGCCTATTGAGTTAGGACTAGAGCTAGTAGTGCCTACACTGAAACTAGGCAAACTAACTCAGAAGCACCACTTTTAAGTGAGTCACTGAAGAGTTGCACTTACCTTGGGGGTAGTACCGGTTCTAGCTGAGGCACTCCACCCTGTTCTGAATGGTCCAACTCCTACAAAGAGTCAAAAGAAAAAAAGCCATTTATTTAAGCCTAAGAAACAAAAATTATCTTGTTTAAATGATGCATTTCTTATATTAAATTATATACTACAGATTGGAAAAAGTAGTAAGTACTATGGTGTGTTCTATCATTTTAAAGTCTTGTTGGACATAGAAGGAGGGGTAAATAACCTGGCTGACTACCTGAATCACAGCTTAAATTGTGCATTAGGTATGACCCAGCCCTCTTTTCCTACTACATGGGAGTCAGGGCTTAAGAACCAAATTCAGGAGAGCCATACAAATCTACAATTTCACTGCCTGTAGGATCCCAACTGCCACAGTGACATTATCAATTTTGATTTAACTTTGACAGATGAAACCCTTTGAACAGGCTTAAAGCATAAAACATGACATTGATGCAACTCGCACAGGACAGCGTCTCTTGCAAATAACATTATCTCTCATTAAAGAAGGTATCTAAGTATGTTTCCTAGAGATCTAACAGATAAACCCTGGTGAATCTTGCTTTGGCAGATTAAGGCGTCACTCCTCCCAGCTGCCCATCCTGACCCTGCCAAAGATTACTACCCTGTAGCAGAGTCAGCAGAGGGGAACATGTGCTATGTCTGAAGGGCTTGGACCACAGTAATGGACTAACAAGTTACCATCCTTTCTGCCTCCTGCTGTTCATTTTCATCCCAGTGCCAGAGAGTACTGCCAACTCCGCTGAACAAGCACAGCTGCTGGTGGAACAGCGTGGTAAATCAGAGTGCTGAATCCGGGTTCAAAAGTATCCTTTTTGAACCAGTAATTTTAAATAAGTCTGAACAGTCTTGTTTACTTAATTAGGGATACATGTGCTTGGAACTGGTAAACAATTTATTTGATTTTTTCCACCCAAAATATACCTAGATATATTTTGTGACATAATTTTGACCTGTGATTAAGTCCCCAAATGAACGTTCCTGATTAAATGATCCTGATTAGAAAGAAAACAACCTGCCACTTTCAGATGGGGATGTTATCCTCATACCAAAAATTTTCCTCTTCTGTATGAAGAGGAAGAAATGTGTGCCAACTACTGCTTACAGTCAACATTTTTTACTGTTGCTAGTTAATCACTTCCACTGACAAGCAATACTAGTTTTAGAAGCACAGAAGTTCTTATCTTTCGAAAGATAAGATTTCAATGTTTCAGTGGAGTTGATGCAGTCTTTTTCTTAAAAAAATCCTCTGAAGCTTACACACGCCTGCCACAATAACCTGGATGACATTGTAAAAGTTTTGGGGTTGCATTGTATGAAATGATATTTAACGTCTTGTATTGGAAATTATTTTTTCAGCATTATCCAGAAAATATGGGACCTCTATGAATAGCCTCTTCAATCATGACATTTAAAAAACTCTTTATCCTATTAGCAGAAGTAGCCATAAAGACATTTGCTGGAAGCTGTCCATCCAGTGAGGGCTTCTGATTTGATTTGATTTGATCTTTTTACTGCCTGTGGTTTCCACAAGATTCCCTGCCACTCTTGCCATCACAGCACTCAATATTTGGAAACTCTACTGTCATTTTCTAGTTTATTTTGTAAATCTGTGTCAAAGAGCATATAGGATACACAGCTACAATGTCTTCCCTTACTATGTGCTCAGGAGTGAGGAGCAGAACCTTACTTTCCAAAATAGATGGTTCTACTCAGGCTCTGACAGGACCAGTAGAAAAAACACTAGAAGGCAAGAGCTGAAGAAAGCAAGCTTCCTTCATCTACAGAAAAGTTTCCTCTGCCTGAAAATTAGCACAGACACAAAGAGGTACTGTGTGTATGAAAGTAAAAAAAATACATTTCTAAAGGACGATATTTCACTATGTAAATCTCATTGGACTTTGAACCACTTTGCAGTGCTTTTTAAACTAAATTGTAGAATATAGATTCCAGCTGCTAAATACAGAAAATTGAAGATAGATGTGATCAAAGTTTAGTGAAATCGACAAAGTGCTTTTCAGAACTGACAGCAGTCTAAATTACCTAATTAAATTAGAGGATGCAATTAAAAGAAAAAAGCCTTATATTTTTGAGTAGTCCTTTTCATCCTTTGGTCCTTCAAATAACTTACTTTACAAATGCTTGAGAGTCACAAGAGATCTGCTAACCAAAGCAGACAAAGTTCTAATGCAGGAAAACAGTTCTAACTTACCACTTTTTTTACTAGGTCAGCACTGTTGGATTTTCCCACTGTGGTATCGGAGGTGTTCCCAATAGGCTTTTCAGCAGGAAGTGGTGGAGGGCTATGCGGGATTTCATTTAAAGCTGTGAAAAAAACACGAGTTCCCAAATGAAAGTCTAATTAATAGCTTCTTTACACGGACCAACAATAGGCAGGGAAATCCACCTTGGTTCGGGGCATTTTTTTGTGAATGCAACTTCTTTCCTCGAAGCCAGAGCAGCCAATGGGCAGGACCACTTAAAGACTAGTGAAGAGAAAAGGGATGTGAAGGGAACAGGGACGTGAAGGGAACATTGCAACTCTGAGGTTGACTTCAGGAATACTTCCCATCCTGCATAACAGATCTTCACTTTACTCTCAGGACACCAGCAAGTTATTCTAGGGTTTCAGGGTTTCAGCTGCAATACTTGCTGATATAATATTAGATGAGTAGAAGAGTTTCTGCCCCTGGGAATGTCAGACTCATTACTGGATACCCTGAAACACCATCACCATCTCTCAGCCACATTTCTAAACTGGCTCACTTTTTTCAGCTGTCAGCTCTTGGAATATCCTTCAGGCTGGAAAACAGCTGAGGGTTATTTCAAGTAACCCTGAAAGATCAGGAGACTTGGATGGAAGAATCTCCAGAAAGGTAAAGGCAAGAAAAGAAACCATTGCTTGCTACAAAATTCAGGGTGACAGAAAGAAAAGAGATGGAGGATCCCTGGTAGTCTTTAAGGGGCTAAGCAAATTTAGGACATGGAAGAGGAAACAGTACAGCTCTTACTAGGGAAGAGTGATGATGTCCTCAGTCTCAATAAAGAAGTCAAAGCCCTGCTAATGATATGATATTTGTTTTCAGTGTTGCTGCCATTGAAACCTGGGAAGAACTTGGACAGGTTTTGGCAGCATATTTACCAATCACTTTGTCTTTATATATTCGAACCTTGCCATCTATTTTACAATGTATTTGTATATCAAGAAAATTCATTTCATACAAAGAATTTCAGACACTGAAGTTCTTCTGACTTCCAGACAGTCTTGGAGTTATGTAAAAATATGTGTAGACAGCCTGGACATTTATAGACTGATGACAAAAAAAGAGGAGAGATTCTATCCAAATGAAAACTTTCAGTTGCTCATTTCTTGAAAAGTACCCTCAACAAAGAAACAACACATAGGAAAAAGTGTTGTTTGTTTTTAACACCTCATTACTATGATCTAAAACACTGGTGTGATGTTTAAAAATGGATCAGTTCAAGGATAAATCCCTTATTCTTCGGAGCAGGCCACAGTTGACGTGTTGGCAGTGAGCAAGCATGGGAAAAAAAAGTTAGTGAAGTTCATCACTCTTCTAAGTTAGTATGACTGATGAAAAGTAAAAACAATACCTGACAGTAATTGCAAGAGAAATCTTCTCTTATCATACCTTACTGATTTATAAAAAGCATAAGAGATTTATTTATTCATACCACTTCAAATCTTGATGTATACACAGATGGCCCAATTTCCTTGCCTTTACTTTTTATAAGACCAAAATTAAAGGAAATGAAGAAAAAAACCCACCCAAGAACTAGAAGGCAGGTGTTATTTTCAGTGATTTCTAAGTCTAATAACTGAAGTGGAAGTTTAATGCTTCCTTTCTAATCACATCTCAACAAAAATGCTAATGCTAAATGAGTGCTTTACTGGAGTTCAAATCCTTAAGCATCCAGGTCTGTCCCCTTTTCGGTAGTGCTGAGTGAGGGGTTTTTTTTGTTTTATTGGGGTTTTTCTTTTTGGTTTGTGCTGGTTCCTTACAGAATTAATCTCCCTCCCTACCCACAATGGTGAAAGACCCCTTCTATTGAGATTATGCGGTCCTCTTACAAGGTAAATCCTACTATATCCATGTTATACCTAGGCCCAGTTGCACTCTTCTCATTTTTTAACTTTTAACAGCTTACATTTCTGCAGCAGCTCCTATCTGACAAAAGGCTACTCTGCTTTCTTGAAACCTGCTTCTGTTCCTCAACATCCCATTAATCGTCCAGCCACAGCCTCCCATAAAGCAGTCCTTCACACCCCCCCTGACAATTGTAGCTAAGTACAGTATGACCAGCAGTCTCCTGTGGAAAGTTCAATTACCACTAGAGAGCAGCAAGGGACCAGTTATCTACAAGTTCAAAAGAGAATCGAACTCGGGAAAGAAAAAAGAAAATTAAAAAAACAACCAATCAAAAACCTGTCAGTTTTTTTTTTTTTTTTAATGGAAATTACAATTTCCTTTGTAAAGAAGAATCATGCCTTGGGTTCTTTACAGTAGTTCGTAAACATATTCTTCCAACTGAAAAAAACTTTTATTTATAATCAGACATTAACAGAAAGACTTTTCCTCATAGCTTTATCTTCAGTCTTCTCTGCATTTTTAATCATTTCCACTGCATTTCTCAAATAAGCAGAGGAAAACAAAACCTAGTATTTTAGCGCTGGGGTGGGGGGGCAGTGGAGAAGGGAACTCAGGAAACAATGAGAGAAGGTCTTAGGAGAAAAACCATCTGGACATCTAGTTGCTACAAACTGGCTCTACACCTACTCAGTGTAGAAAACACAATTTTGAAATATGAGTTTTAAGAACTATCTTGTGACTTTTCTCCCTAAGCTTTGAGGATAAAACATAAGGCTAAACAGAAGCAAGTCTGTACTCCAGCATACAAAGATCAACACAAAGACCTTGTGGCTCTCTGATAAATTTCCACTCTGAGATACTGTCAGTGTCATTTGTAAAGCTGTAAAGGAGTAGAGGTGAAAGGCATTAGGGATATGGTATCCGTCAGAAAACTATGGTCAAGACCTTGACACAAAATTGCACACATCAGGTTTTTGCACCCAAGTTTTTGCATGCCTTTTTTATTCCCTCAGCTGCCACCAAAACACTATTGCCCAAATGGCCACAGATTTCAAATCTAACACGGGTCACGGGAACTTTTTGATGTAAGATGTGAAAAATATGCTTAAGTCCCAACTAAGCTGTGCTGAAGCAAAGTTTAATATACTTCTGTTGTTCCTTTGACAAGTGGGAGGCCCTGCTCCCAGGAAACTTGAGAGCAGCATTAAAATACCCTCAGCTGATGTCAGAACAGAAGTCAATTTGACCAAAGGTACAGCTCAGTGATATGGTTTAGCTGACCAAACAAGCTTGCTTCTGCTGGAAGGGTGTCCTCCAGCTCTTCCCTGCCAGCCTTTAGATCCCCACCCCCCCATTTCACCTCTGATATGCTCCATATGGTTTGAGGGACACCAAACTTAGCACAAGGCAGGGAGCCAGACAAGGTAGCTGTGAGGCATGGAGAGGGGAACATGACTCCCAGCTATTTCTCCCACCACAGCCCTTAGGTTGGCTACTCTCTCTCGTCAAACTGTATCACGGGATTCCTTTGGCAGCTAATATAGACAGTAAACAGCAACTCAATTAGTAAACAATAAGTCTCAGTTAAAATGATTTTCTGACAGAAATTTCTCTGACAATTTGGGAGAAGGACTTACATTTCCCGGGTTTAGCTGGGATTCGGATCACAGTGGGTTTCCGGGCTAAAGCTGGTTGAGCTGTCTGTTCCTTTGCAGGTTCATTTTTAGTGAGGAATTGAAATGGATCTAAAAGGAAAAAAAAAAACCAAACAAACACCCCAACATATTTAATATTTATTTGTTGAACACAAATCTCACTGGGTATTGCTTTTATTATTAAGGACATTTATACTTCACATCCAAGAAAGTTCTTAAAAAATATATATATATATAAATCAGGATGATGCAAATAGCGTACTCAGCTCTTTGTAAAGAATATGTCTTTTTGCACATCTGCATTCATAGTTGACTTAACATAAACATGTTCCAGATGCCTTCTGGGATTACATAAGCCACTGAACAAGAGGAACCACACTGCTTGGTAATAGCGACCTGAAATCAGGATGGCTTTAGGGAAACATTTTCAAAGTAGTTGCTCTAATATGCAGGCATAGCTGTGAACACATTTGCTAAAAAGTTTTAATCAATAAAATCTTGCCAAAGCTAAACAGTCAGCACTGCAGCAGATAAAATGCCTACAGAAACAAACCAAACCAAAACAAAGCAAAGCATTTAAATATTAATGATTACAAAATGTCTTTGCTGTAGAACAACTAAGTCCCTGGAACATTCTGCATCATTTCATTGATTATAAACCTGGTGTCATGGGGGAGACTGGTTCAGACCAAGGGCTGGGAGTCGTGCCTGAGCTCTGCCCCTGCCTGTACCACTCATTCCTTTCCCAGCCTGTCCAATCATTCCATCGGGGAGACAGGAGCAATGTTTTCTATGCTTCATAAACTTAAGCACTGGCCTCTTATTAATAGGCATGGGAACATATGTGCATGTAGAAGGCAGCTGTAAAAATACTTGTACATAAATAAAATCCAAATCAATGGGTTCTTTCTCAAGTACACCTTCATGTCAAAGAGCAATACTTCATTTATTACCTCCTCTCTGTTGTTAACAACTGCTACCTTTTTCTCTGACATTACCAAAACCTGTAGTAAAATGGCAACGCTTAACGGTATCATAAATGTGTAAAGTAGAAACTGGAGAAGCACTCCGGACAATAAATTCTCCATGACTCATATTCATAGCCCCAACAACTGAGTTTGATCTCCTCTGGTGGCCTTTTTAGATGCGTAGCTCAATGAGATGTTATTTATGGAGTGTCAGAGTCTCAGAGAAGAAGCACGCTGGGCATCTCTTTAAATTCTTCAGGAACTTTTATAAAAACAGACCCTTTCCCAGAACTATAGCCACACTTTCTGACAAAGTTGGAAGCCCTGCATTTGATAAAATTCTATCTTCAACACTTATAAAAACAATTTAAAAATTACATAATATGAAGTAATGATTTCTTACAGATAATTTTGGATAGTATAACACAATGCAGTTTATCAAGACGCTAGAAATCTGTGTCTGGGAATACACATAAGATTTAAGAAAATCCAGAAACATGGTATTTATGAACAACCTCATTAAAAACCTTTTAGCATTTTAATTAAAAAAGCCTCGGCATTTTTAGAGAGGGGAAGAAGACCAAGTACATCAAACTCTGGTTTGTTTTTTTTTTTTTTAATCAAAAATTTCCTCAGAGAGAGAAAACACTGTGTAATATTGAGCTCCTGAGTTGCAGCGTAACGGGCTGCCCTCCTGCATGCACACGACTTGGTGGTCACAGCTCCCCCAGCCTCTGCCGCCGCTCCTCCTTGCCGGGTGCTCCTGCCTGCAGCCGGCAGCCCCCTTCTGCCCGTGACCACGGTCCTCCCCAGCTCTCGCTGCCAGCGTGTGGCTGTAGCCACAGCAGGGACAACATGCTGAGCAGGGCCCTCGTGTGCTCACTCCTGCTCAGATGTCCACCTCCCGCTAGCCCCTTGCTTAAGGCTCTCTTCGGAGGCGTATCCATCACATACAGGCGTGCCATGGGGGTTTGTGCCATGGTCTCTCTCAAAGTCAAGACATCTACCTACTTGCCTACAGGCGCCCCAGAAGTCTGCCTGGGTACCTTCGTGTCGCATTTTAATCATGAATCAAAGCACATCAATTCCTTCTGTCAGGCTGCTTGTACAACAGCTTTGAGCGTACACTTCAGGTAGAATGGATCATGACAGGCCAATGATTTGTCTATAGCTAAAGGTATATAGGCTATAGTTAAAAATAAGCCCTGCTACCACCTAGACAGAAGATGGCTCCATCACGTTGTGCCCAAAGACACTGGCGCATCCAGAAACTAGGCACAGGCAACCCACAATGTTAAAAGGTAAGGGTAAAACTAACACCTTGTTTAAGTTATGGATTAGCACTAGACAGTAAAAGGTTTAGGTCTCTCCAGTGAAAGCTGCATCAGAGCAGGGATTTTCCTAGAGGACTTGAAAGTACAGACCACAAGAGGGGTGCAAGCATTCTGGCACTGTGGTCATTATAAGAAACAAAAATCCCACTCTTAGAGCAAGCCTGCAGTTACAATTTTCTTTTATTCCATTATACCTATGTCTGCTAGATACACTGCTAACATTTGAATTGCAACAAAAAAAGATTTATCTAATCTTAACTCTTACACTGGCATTCAGAGTGACTTGCTGAAAAAAAAACCTGAAAGCAGAAATCTTTCTTCTCTCTTTCACTTATCTGGCAACTCTATGCCAGATTTGAGGAGTGACCCTGGAGAGGCAGCAGGGCCTCAAAGCTGCACTGGCCCTTTGGGAAGCTGGAGACACAGGGCAAGGAGAGGAAAGGTGAGCAGGGCTAAGTCACGGGCTCCCTGGTACAGCAGGACCATAGGGAACACACCGACACACAGAGCACCTCTCAAGGTACAGTTCTGCAGAGGTTAAGTAAGTTCCGCATGAACAATAAGGAAACAATTTTCCAACGCCTCCATCTTATAAAAATATAGACATCGTGAGAACAAGTGGAAATGCTCTGAACAGCCAAAATAATCACAGATCTGTAGTCCTGTAAATTTATGGGAGATTTAAAATCGTACAAAATTACTGTTTGTCAGCTGTTAATCATTGCTATGTGTAGAAATAGTTTTCTAAACCATTCAACAGTTGGCAGAGATCTCTAAATCAATAAATCTGAGAAGTAATTTTTAAGTCTGAGAAAAGTCATTTCTAAGGCTGAGAAATCCATTCGATGAACCTTAGTTTTCCACTCATTATCTTATGTTCAATTATACTGTTGTCACCTCATAATTAGTTCAAAACTCATTACCTTGTTTGTGTTATTCCATTCCCCAGTGTTGGGTTTGCAGCAGAAATTGGCTGAGTAAACGACTGTGCTGCTTTGTGCAATGGGACTGACAAAATATCAAATTTTTATGTTGTTTAACAACAATTGGGCATCATTTGAGCATAATTCATGGAGGTGTGAAAACAGAATTGTTAATATACTCATTTAAAGCTTCTCAGTTCAAGGAAATTAATCTGCAAGGCACTTTTCATAACACATATGAACAGACTTTTGTAATATTTTTATTAAACTTTTACAACGATGCTTAAAGCCTGTGTCTTCCTTAGTCTCACTTTTCTACAGCTTCTGTTTCAAAGGTTTATGTTGACAACATATATTACTGTACTTGTTGACAGGAAATACAAATGAAAATCGTATATTCAAATACACTATATCATCTCTTTCTTTTACCAGTTTAGGAAAGACAGCTTTTTTTTCCTCCACTCTCATTTACCATCCTTGTTTAAAATAAAAAATTAGGCGGTTACAGAACAAACCCACATGGGCTTTTGCCCACGTGAGCAGGACAGATGGATATCTTTCTGAAATATTTATTGGAAGTCTTTAAGTAAGTGGTAGTAAGATGGTAACAGATACCTCAGCAGCAATAAGGGGAATCTCCAGACAAATCAGATGTGGAGAGCTAAAAGCACATAACAGTAATATCTGCTGTGAAGATGCTCAGTCCTGCAAGTACTCTCAGTACACACGAGAGCAACATAGTACAAAAGGTGTTGATGCTGACATTACAACGCTTGCCACTACAGAAGTATGCAACTGTGTCTACGTTCAATGTTTAATTAAAAAACTAAAATCAGCTGTTATAGGCAAGGTTCACACATTCTCTTCACAAAGAACAGTGTTGTTATCAGGGTCTTCCAGGAACAGAGAGTAGACCCAAATGTCATCAACAAATGGTTTTATTAAAACCTAGCCCCATGAATCCACTCTGGTGTTTGTGGAAGCATACTTAACCCACACTTGGGGGAAGATCTTCAACAACAGGCCCCTTGTAGTAATATAGCCGGAGATTCAATGGATACCTCACAGATAACATCCCAAAGAGGAATAGGGTCCATGCTCAAGAAACACTGTGAAATGCTACAAACAAAAGTCTAATGTTCACTCAGACATTCTAAATCTCAACCTATTTACAACTATAAATAGGCATATTAGACAGGTATCCTACCTAAATTCCGGCATCAGTGATTTTCCCAATCACAGTTTTCCCCAGTATTTTTCATCACCAAACTTCATAGTTCACTGTTCTTAGAAATGGTATTTCTGACCCAGAGAGAATAATATGGACTACACCACCTTTCTCAAAATATGCAATTTGCAGCTCCCTCTGCATGGAAAATTGCTATGAACTGGTCATGACCATATCTTTTAATAGACTGGGAAATTCAAAAAGAAAAAAAAAAGACAGACAGAGAGAGAACTGGATGCAGGTTCTTTCAGGATGTAATCTGTGTATAACCTGAAAGTAAGCTTAGGTGAAACTCAGGCTTCTCAGCATTCTCCTAACATTAGGAGAGAGTAGATCAGGTCACTCAAATAAAAGGAATACAGTATTCAGGAGTAGACTCAGTATGGCTTCAAACTTAAAGTTGGAGCAGAGACAAGCAAAACTGCTGTCATAACGTTCTACAATTTCTTTCTCCCCAGTTTACACAGAGGTTTTTCATGACTAGCCTAGTTATTTTGGTAGAGGCTATGAACGGACTGTGTGGTCCTGCTTCATTCAAAGATTTATAGTTCATCAGGCCAAGGAGATTTACTTTATCTGATATGGCACATTTAGTCAAACAGGTACTTGAGCGGGCTGGTAAAGGTATCTTGTATGTAAGAACCTTTACATAGAAGTAGCTTTTCCAATGTGGTTGCCAAAGCATTAGTTTTATTTCTGCACCTGCTTATGCTGTTTTATCAAAAGCACACAACACTGGAGCACAAGCACACAGTAATTTCAGAAATTTTATCTTGAGGGTTATCCTTTCTCCCAGAAACATTATGTCCAGATGCCAAAATAGAAATTTCAAACTTCTCACACATTAACAAGATTTTTTAAAAAGAGTTGTGCAAAGACTTCGGGACAGGAAGAATTTATCCAGCAACATTTATTGCTACTCAGAGCAGAGAACATGTAGTGAACTACTTGCATAGGTTTCAGGCATTGCTCCCTGTTCACTGCTGACATCTGATGGATCACCACAAAAAGCAAGGCAATTCAAGGCCAGTGATCACTATTTTTGAGGAACGAGTCCAATCCAAAGAATGAACGATGTGTACAGGATACATGTGGAGTTTGCAGATGGAATCTAGCCATCAGTACGACAAAAGTGCACAAAATCGAAGAATTATGTAGAGTTTGATATTCTCTGGAAAGTATAGAAAAAAAAACCCACCAAACTTGTGAGAGATGCAACAGAAGATCCAACCTAAATGTACTTGTTTAAAATGCAAGATGACCTTAACTGAGCAATGAAATATCTCATCTACATTGTTAGAAAGTCAGAGAGCAGATAAAACAAAATCTACTACTGGAATAGCAAAATTTCTTGGGCTATTGTAACACTTAATGGCAATACAAGCATTTATGGGGTGGAAAACTACAGTGCTACATCATACACAGAAACAGATATAAATGGACCTTTTTTGAGCTTTCAGCACTTCTTTCTCAAACTGCAGGAATGTCGACACTTACTATTCGTATGTATCTAAAAGCACAACTGTTCGGTTCACTGCTAGCTTATGCATACTAGTAAAGGTGATAGTAATTACACCACCTTTGGCACAAAAGGACTGCTTATAGCAGCACAAGCTATTATGTGAGATTTTGGAAGCTATTCCTACATCATTAATCTATTTTAATAGTTAAAGTAAGACTAGGATAGTTCAGATTGCAAGAGCCTTCAGGAGATCTCGAATCCAACCTCCTGCCCAGAACAGATCAGTCATGAGGTGATGTTGTTAGAAATTGGTTGCATAACTTGGTCTCACTTCAAAAATTGGATGCAGGAGGGTATTTGGACATGCAGTGGGTGACAAAAAAAACAAACCCCCTAAATTACCCCTGGAGATGAAGAAACACAGCCTTGTCCATTCTTGCCAGGTGAATGAATGCTTGTTCATTTGCAAGAGATTCAAGTGCCCCCAAACAGGCAAGCTGGAAATCTCCAAAGCAGAGGTTTGGTGAGGGAAAGCAGTAGGGCATACAAAATCTTTTTAATGAAAATGTGAAGGACAAGGGAATTTATGATGTTTAAAATACCCATCCATCCTCTTGCAAGAATCTCACATGCTTTCAGCAAAGGAAATAAATACTGATTTATTTATAAACACTTCTTTTAAATAAGCACTTTGTTGTTGGTTGACAATCTTTCTGATCAAAGGATATCTGCATTTTAAGTGTTACTGTAAAATAAACAGATTTAATCACCAAAGATGACAGTTATTGTTAAGAACATTATTACTTGTGTGTTACCACTTAATAGCATCTATAGACATGGAACTCAAAAGCAAATTCATTTGCATTTGACAACCTAAAGGGCTCCTCATCTATTATGTAGCTATGATTTTAAAACCTTGTTTGTTTCCTGAAACTAGATATAAGGCCTTCTCCTGTGGTAACAGTGGAGTCACTTCCAAGCTCCTTGAAGACTCCAATTTCTGTTTACTAAGCAAACATCTGTAGCTTCTGAAGAGTTAATGGATGCTTGTTAACACTTCTGCTGGAAGTTTCCAACCTCGCAGCAAAACCAACAGGACACAGCGCAGACCCATACCTCCACTACTCCACCCCGCAGTAGCATATCTTCAGGTAAATCTCTTTTTGTCGGGGGTTTAAGCGAAACAGCGTATTAAAATGGATGAGACAGCTCACTCTGCTCTGGGGATGATACTTTTGGCAGTGAGTAAAAAAGGAGACAGGTAACATTAAAATAATCACAACAAGAGTCCTTGGAAAGTAACACAGCAGAACCCTAAGAAAAGCTGCATTGTTTTGAAGATATGTCTGGACTAATCTACTAGTTAGAAATATTTTAGTTCTTTTTTTTCTTTTTCTTCCTGAGGAAGCAATTAAAAACAAGCAGCTGGGCAATATCCCCACAGCAGACAAATTTGGAGTTACTCAAGCAGCAGTTTTTCTGAATTGACTACAATGTCACACAAATTCCACCATTCATGCCAGAAGAAGGAACAATACATAAAAACGGATAGCAGCTCTGGTTTGGTTGGGGGTTTTTTTTGCCATACAGGCAGAAATGAACTTCTATACTGAGATGAAGTAGATAGACAGACAGATAGATAAAACAATTAAGAACTGCAGTCGTCGTATCACTGTTAGAATTGAAATACACTAATATGATGAATATATCAAAAGAGAGAGCTGTGTCCTGCTGGTAAGGCATGGCTTTCTCTGAACTACTTTTCAAAGCATTTGGTTTAAATTGCGTTCTGGTATATCAGGCATAGGGCAATCAGTGAAGTATATGCTGTTTTAGAGAGAGAGAAGCAAGAGAGAAGAATGATGCTCCACACACAAAAAGGAATGAAAACACTCTAGCAAGATCACTTCCAGGTTTCAACTTAAATGTGTGCTTTAAATGCACTGTTACCTTATTTATTTGTTTTTGTTTTGTCGAAAACATACACTCTCAGAACATTTAGCAAGCAGGCATGCTACATGCTTTAACATAGCAACTAATACGAGTTATGGGTAAAATCATGGATCTTCTGAAGCCATGGAGTTTACACTCAGTTCAACTTGCACTAGGATTTCATTTCCAAGCGTTTGTAAAAATGGATTAGTGAGAAAAGAGCCCACCTGACAGATTATCGAAACTTTTAACCTTCAGGAACTGCACAAGTCCCTGTTATCAGCTATAAGAGAAATGCAAAAATACCCCAGATGGTCCAAAGTATCACAAGTGTCATCAAAACATTAGCACCTCAAGATTTAGAGTCCCAAACAGATGCCTTCACATTCTAAATGACTGACTTGAACAGGAGTAATTTCATTAGGATGTAAGTGGCTTTGAACATTATCTCCAGCCTTTGAGTCCAAAATTATGGCACTTAAAACCGGCATCAATTTTGGCTGCTGATGAAAGGAGCAGTTCTACAGATTTGTCATTCCTGACTTCTCCTTCCTGGCACTTCCATTGGGCCAGCATCAGACACATAAGTTGGATGCAAGGTTCTGCCACAGTTCACCACTGAATCTCAGAGCTGTTGAGCTTCCAAAGCTCCCACAGACTTCAACTGGCAGAGTGGATGCTGAAAGCTTTGAAAGGGATCTTGGTACCCAGAGTCTCTGCACCGTGCACCAGAACGGTTTCCCCCTCCATATAGGTCAGGCAAAGATAAAACCATTAATGTTTGGATAAGGGCAAGATCAGCCTACTAACAGCTGTGCTGTGGGAGATGCTGTCAAACACTGATGAAACCCATGGGATCGCCTGAGGTAAGTTTTGAAGAAAATCATCCAGCTAGCTTTAGTAGTTAAACACTGACAGTTAAACTGGTGAAACTATAAATTGGTTTGTTGCTAACACTGTTGATCTTAGCACATAAATAATATTCAAATATCTTTTGCTACTGTGGAGATAGTAGCCTTCTGTTAGAGGAAGCTGATGTCTTACGTCAGTCAACTAAATTGCTGCAGAGACTGAATTTGTTTTGCCTGTTTCACCTTTTCATTCAAATGATCACTTCAACTTCTGCACCCTCCCCATCATCAGCTGAATGCTCCACCTTCTTACTTTTACATCAGCTGTTAGCAGCAGCAATCGATCCGTCCAGTTCTATTTACATTAGTCTAAGTACCAGATGTATTTGTGCTGTATCAGAAAAAAAAATAAGTTTTGTGAACGCTGTAATCTGTGATGTAACACTGCTCTTTGACAAACAAGCTGTTGGTGCTTAGTTTCAAACACCACTGCATAAAAGCCTTCCTCCTTTTCTAGGGTTGCCATAACAACAAGCAGAGCACTGTCATTTTGCTAAGTAATGACAATGACAAATATGTAAGAAATGCAAAGGTCTGGGGAACTGGGAGCAAGATTACAGCTTCTCTTCCTGCCTTTACAAAACATTTTACTGTGGATTCATCTTGCAAATCCTAAGCTGTTCCTATGGGAACATGAGAAATAGCTAGTGTTAGTGCTCCGTGTTGCCTCATTTTTCAGAAAGCCAGTGTTCTTCTTGTGGATGCTTTGTCAAGACACAGCATGGCATTATAATCAAGAGTATAGGATATGATCTTGAGCTCACAAATGCCTGCAAAAATCTGGAATGAATCCTAATTTTACAACGTAATAAAGTAATAATGCTGTCAGAGCTTTTTCTCTTGAGTGGTTAAGAAGGTTTGCAGCAAAGATGCCGTTTTATGAAATGAATAAAATCATGGACAGGTGACTCAAAAAGAAGTCAGGAAACTATTATCTGAATAATTCTTCTGCTAACCATGAGAATGGAAAGTATTTTCTTCTTAATTAAATCAAGAGTAACACCTAGAACACCAACCAGAAAGATGAAGACTCACATTCTTACAACTTCATCATTAAAGCTGGTTTTCCAAGTGATTTTTGTTTGGGATCACTCAACCTCTGTTTTAACAGAAGAATTAATGTTATTTATTTTTCCCCTGTTGGGGGAAAGGCAGCTTTTTAGCGTACATAGCCAAAACATGATTTTCCTTTATATGCACGTTCAAACTGTAAGTCTATTTACTGCGAGGATGGTGAGGCACTGGAACAGGTTGTCCAGAAAAGTTGTGGATGCCCCATCCCTGGAAGTGTCCAAGGCCAGGCTGGATGGGGCTTTGAGCAATCTGGTCTAGTGGGAGGTGTCCCTGCCCATGGCAGGGGGGTTGGAACCAGATGATCTTTAAGGTCGCTTCCAACCTAAACCATTCTATGATTCTATTCTCTTTTCTTGCCTGCTACTTAGAGCAGTTAAATTTTCCCTCCTTTTGTTGCATCTATTAATCAAAATAAAATGACTGAAACTACAAATTTTACCCTAAATGCATGGAAAACAAGAGTCATCCCTCGCACTTCTAACTTTCTTCTAAAACCATCATATGCACAGTGGCTGTTCCACGACTCCAGTCTCCAGAAATGATGATCATGATTCTGTTCCCAGCTAGACACTGTCAGTCATACACTTCCTTGACATAAGTACAAAATGCCTCTCCAGCCAGCCTGTACTCTTCCCTTCTTCCAGGCTTGGTACAGCTTCTGCAGTGTTCCTGGAATCTGTCAGTCCAAGAAAATACAGACTTGGATCCATGTTGAGTTAATTACCTCTCCTGCAGGATCTTCTGTTACCTTATTTCACTGCTTTCATAAGCTCCCCCAAGTTCTTCATGTTCATACACACCAATCTTAACAGTTTAGGGCTTTAAGGGACTTTCTACATCTGCCTTGGGGTTTTTATGCCAATACACAGGAGAAACAATAACAAATCAGAACTTCACCTAATGATATAATCCACAAACTGTGAAGAAATCGCATTCGTTAACAATCATTAATATTGATTTACTTTGACAACTACACAGTATCTATGCTTTTCTTTTCATAAAGCTGAGATATTTAATGATAAATGAGGTTAAAAAAAAATTAAAAATCATAGTTAGTCCTTTCTATGACACAGACCCTGGTTTACAATGGGGCTTGTAAGTCAAATCAGGACATACTTGAATATTAAGAGGGAAAAACCTATGGCTATAAAATTCAGTGACAGCCCAACACCCACCTGTGTCTTAAAACACCTAAAACTGCATTAAAAAAAAAAAGGACCCCAAGTGCTTAATGGAATCAAACAAGGTTTATGAAAGGGATGTAGTTGTAGTAATTAATCTGTCCATATGAAACAATTATTTTCACTTAATAGAAAAAATTGAAGTTGTGTAACAAGCATATGGTTGCATGACAAGGCAAGACACAAATACAAAATAAGTAAGCACTGCTGAGATGGACAGAGTATCCCAGTATGTCTGATCACAAGTTTCCCTAAATGCAACAAACATTGCTGCTTCTCTAGATGCCTAGATTTCCACTACAGAACTGCAGGCACTCAAATAAATTAGTCAGATTAGATGATGAGAGATAGGATGTCCCAAGTTCCCCAGAGAGAATTGTGATACATTCTGGAGGTGACGTTTAGCGTATAACATCAAGTCTTTTATCATTATTTTAGTAATCACGTAATAAATCCAGCAGGCAAGTTCTGAGATTTATATAGCCTTGAAACCTCCTGAGTCTCAAAAACCAAGCGATTTCATAGTGATCTTGACATAATAGAAAACCAAAAATTTCATATACGCACATAAACCCTGTCAAGACAGGTAGACATAACTCACACAGGATCATACATCTGCAAAGAGTAACCACCATGATGGTTAAAAAAAATTCCTTCTTACCTGCTGTTGCTTCAGAACTGATGCTATCTTTAACTACGCAGGCTGGACTTAGGGGCAAAACGTCATCATCAAAACTGATCAGATCTCCTTCCACATCTAGTTTATTTTGCAAAGCAGGTGCTGAGGAGTTGGCTGCAAGTGACAATTCCCCCAGAGACTTGAAAACTTTTTCTTGGGCAGGTACAGAAGCCCGTGGGGGAACAGCAATCGGTTTTAATGGGGCCAAAGAAAGGGCAGGATTTTCTGCATAACGTGACTTTTTAGGAACAAGAGGCCTTGGAGCAGGAACAGGAAATTTCTTTTGTCCATTGCTGTTCTTTGATCCACTCCTTGCATCAAGAAAATCACTACTACTACTTTTAACAAGGCCGGGTTTTGGTTTCTTTGGCAGTTCAGGTTTGGTTACAACACTGCTCCCAACTACTTCAGGCTGAGGCTGCAATTCCTTGGAAGGTGTTGATTTGCTTTCTGTCCATGCATCCCAGTCTCCTGAAATTCTGCTTACCTCTGGCTTAGGAGCAACTACTGGTTTCTTTGCAGTAACAGGTCTTGGGGTGAACGACCGAGGGGCAATTTCTGGCTTTTTTAATAATCCTGAGGTATCGTTAGTTCCTTGGGATTCAAAAACTTTGATCCTTGAAACAATACTATTTTGGCTCTTTTCTGTATTCATGCTGTCCATCGCCAAATGATTGTCTAGTAAGCTATCATCTAAGAGAGGTGACTGCTGAATTGGAGGTTGCTGCCCTTTTGTGGTAGACTGGTTCACTTCTTCTCCATTGTCTATCTTACTTTCAGTATTATTGACCACAGGTCTGAGATTGCTTCTTGATCTTGGCTTTGGCACAGGACATATCACAGCATTGGGATTTTCTTGGCACCTCTGACCTTCAGAAATTTCAAAGACTATTAAGGGATTCTCATTTTCTGAAGGAGACCTATTCAGGAGAGATGCAGAAGGCCTAGGAGGTTTAAGAGGACTCTGCCCTGTTAACAGAAAAGAAAAGGTTTCAGTTACCTATTCCAGAACACTTTATTTATGTTATTTTTTGACAGCCATCAGGATGGTAAACATGACACTTTTCATTCAGAACTTACTGCTGCTCATGAAGCTGCAGTTCTTTTTAGAAAAAGATGAACGACAAAATATACAAACTCCAGGAAGAAGCTAAAGATTGCTGAAATGCATGGTATCTACACATTGTGAGTTCAAAACTATTTGTTAGCTTGAAGCATGAGGAGCATGCAAGCAACACCAAGAAAAAAGAATAGTAACTTCCTCAGCTTGGTTTGCACACTTTTCAGTCTTAACATGAAACACTGCTTCTATTCTGATTGGACATTTGAGCTCCTCTGGCCCAAAAGCAATTGCCATTATGGCTGAATCAAGCAAAACTTTCAAGATTTAATTATAGTCTAACCATGAATGCAATGGTAGTTCTTCAGAATAGAGGACTTTTACAGAAATTTGCAGAAGTAATCGTTCACAGAAATTTAACTGTTATTAATATTAAATGCTGCACAGNTCCGATCTAAGCATGGGGAGCATGCAAGCAACACCAAGAAAAAAGAATAGTAAGTAACTTCCTCAGCTTGGTTTGCACACTTTTCAGTCTTAACATGAAACACTGCTTCTATTCTGATTGGACATTTGAGCTCCTCTGGCCCAAAAGCAATTGCCATTATGGCTGAATCAAGCAAAACTTTCAAGATTTAATTATAGTCTAACCATGAATGCAATGGTAGTTCTTCAGAATAGAGGACTTTTACAGAAATTTGCAGAAGTAATCGTTCACAGAAATTTAACTGTTATTAATATTAAATGCTGCACAGACTGATAATAAAGAACATCTTCAGGAGACAGAATAAGGTTTTCATCACGAGAATTCCAAAACAGCCTCACCTGGATAGCCTGCAGATTCCCAGTGAGTAGGCACACTAGTTTTTACATTACTTCTAGGCAAATGGCCAATTACTTCCTCTGGAAAGTCAGTTTGTGTTGCAGAAGTAGTGGTATGTCTAGGAGCAGCAGCATTATTGTTATTTGTTGTATTGACTTGCACTTGATTGATTTCTTTTATCACCTGCTCATATGATGGTGGAAGCTACAAAAGAGAGAGATAAATATTAATGTACATCCAGATATGATCCTTTTAAAGAAAGAGAGACATATAAATATAAAAATACTAAATTAACGTATGCAGACGAAAAGAACACTGTCATAGTCTTTTATTCAATGTGATGAAAGTCTAAGCAAGCAAAAAACTCTGTTCCTCTCTAACTTAAAGTGCTTTTTACCTTTGTAAATGAAACACACCTCATGTAAATTCACGCTCACCTCAGCTGGAATATGCTCATTTCTCCTCCACTGAGCATGAGATGAAGCAGAAGGGAATCCTAATCCCTGAGGAGTGACAGGGCTTGCACCTGGAAACCAGGAAGATGGCCGGAGGGGTTCAGCAGCAACTATTGTAATTTCAGGACGCCTGGAAACGAAGGCAAAGGGGAATAATTATCTAAAACTTTTTAAAATAGTTCTTTTAAGTATAAAAGACCAAGATTTTCTTGGCATGGGAAATCAAGATAGCTCAGGTCTTTTTGATTTAACCAAAGGTGTTTTTCCATGATTTCAAAGTAACTAACTTGACCTTTCTAACAAGCACCTAGGCGTCCATTCAAAGCACCTAATTAAATGCCTAAGCCAAAAAGTAGGTTTATTGGCTCCAGTGAAATAATTTACATGCTTAAAGTACTTAAACACAAGTGTAACTCTATTAGATGGAAGAAGTCTTAGTCTTTGGGGATAATGAGAACTAATCATGTGTTTGCCCTTAGCCTGCTACAATGTGAAAACAGTAGGATAGTTAAAACTGCTTCTGGCTGGCTAACTAAAAGCTTGTCTACCCTCAGACCTCTCGGGAAACCTCCCGCTGTGCTAAAGTGGGGCAGAGCAAGCCTCACAAGGCCTTTGGGACAGGGCCTATTTGCTTACAGCATCTAGTACAACAGGGACTTCTGTAACAGTTAAGGACCCATTGGTCTACCCCTGTTTTATCACTGTAACAACTGCTTTAGAGCATAAGCTGCAGCGATAACCCACGTTCTCAGACCATGGCCCCCAGGGTACAACTGGTCAATCTAGGGTCTTACACAAAACAGACCTTGAGAAGTGAGTTTTGTGAGTAGACGAAGCATCTGCTATAGAAGCCTCTGTCTGCTGACAGAAAAAAAAAAAAACCGCAGAAGCAAAACTTCTAAAACTATTGGAAAATGAATTTAAAAGAGGACTGCAGTTCCTTCACACCTGAAATAATGGCAGACTCAGTTCACCAGCTATCCAGGTTGGTGACCTCCTTTCTCAATACCCTTTGAGAAACTGGAAGGAGGCCTGAAAGAGTGCTTATTTTCATTGTGAAGTGATCCTGTAAATAGATGTCAGGAAAGTAAAACAGTTCTGCAGAGGTTTGATGGTTGGTTGCATTCTTTTTTTGAGGATACATACAAAACTTGATGAGAAAACTCCTCAAACTCTTAACCTACCCTGTGTTTAAGAATCACAGTATTTTTATTTTATTCCAAGTCTAATTTATTTTTAAACACACTAAGGATAGAGAGAAGGAAAAAAAAATAAACTAGAGGAGAAAGCCATAAAAAGTAATACTGTGACACAATCTAACAAGTTTTACAGTAACACCTAATTGCAATATAAATAACACCATCATACCTTCTATCCCGCTGCTGTTCGCTATGGCTAGAGGTCCGAGAAGCTATTTAAAGAAAAGAAACAAAAGTTTTGAAGATGTTAAAATATACTGTCACTGCCAAAAGAGGAGGAAAATAACAGAGCCCTTACCAATCCACCATCAATGAAATGGAGAACATATAGCATCTGATCATAAATTTCAGATTTTAAGAGTGGCCAAGTAAAAAAAAAAAATTATTTGTATTAAATATGAGGAGAAGCTTTTAAAAGGTTTAAGGTGCAGTTTCATAATCAGTTTAAGTCAATCTATGTCCAAGTTTCCACCAAGAAAGATGGTCCTGTCCCCTTTCTTCTTCCTCACCAGACATTTCTACATTCTGCATTGTGGTGACCCTAGAGTTGAAACTTCTTTTTCTTTATTTAAAACAATCCATGAATAAAACAAAAAGAAGTGTTAAACACGTCTGGCTTTGCTTTCAATGGCTCACTTCTGAGATGTGCTCTTTAATCTTTTTTTTTTTTTAATGTCTCTCCGTGTTTCTTTTAGAGAAGGGAAAAGTACTAAGGCACAAAATCTAAGAAGCTATTTTACCCTCCCTTACGTAAAAAGAAATAATTAAATGTTACCAGTTAGAAATTTCCTAAAGTTTAATCACTTGTGGATTAGAAGTCAGCAACATTTCTTTTTTTTTTTTCCAAATCATGTGTTTTAAGTTACATAAAATAAGTGACCTCTTCATTTTTCTACTTTTGCCATATTTATATTCAAATAATTTTTTTCAATGGCCACATTGTATTTTCATGATGATTTCTTTAGAGAGAAAAGAAAATTATCCGAGGGACAAGTTTTTGCATAGCAAGTGACATTTAAGAAGTGGTAGAGTCTTATTGTGCAAAAGATGACAATTATGCTATTCCTGTGCCATCACAGAATCATTAGCTGAAATCGGCAAAGCACACTTGATTCAAGAGTCTGCATAGTGTTGTGTCAGACATACCTCTTCGACAGGGCATTTTTGATGTGCGCTATTCATGAATGCTAGAGGAAAAAAAGAAGGGGTTACAGAAGAGGTAGAGGAGATGAAGGAGAACAAACCAAGGCTTCAGAGTGCCAGAAACCATGACCAAATGGGTTAGTCACGCAAGGATAGCGCACGTGCCAGTGTTGTAAGAGGACAACTGTAATGTCTTTTCACAATATAGTCTCAAAAAACTAAAATAAAAGCAGATTTTATTTCTAGTCTCATGCTGAGTTTAACAATGGCTGTTTAGAAGTTTCCTTTGCAATAAATTAACCATGAAGAATATAACTGAATATGGAAACGTCCACTGAGTTGCTCAACAAAGAGCCGCTGTAGGAATGAGGAGAGGGAAGTCAAATCTCTTTGAATGCTTTATGTAGTTTAAAAGCATGGCTTATTTGGGTCTGCACTTTTTCCCTTTCAAAAATAATGGGTTACATTGAAGAGCTGATACAGATGCAAAGAAGCTGGGACCCATAATTTATATTCCCACCTACCAAAGAGGTATGGGCAGGCAGGTTGATTCCAGTAAGAGGCACACCTCAAAGTTTCGCGCATGACTGCACATCTCCTAACCCAGTGCTGTAAAAATTTTTTCACAAAAATAAGTAAATAAAAATCCCCTACACCTCACCTTCACTTTCTTCTTCAGAGATCTTAACACAGCATTGATCTAATACACACATTAAAGATAAAAAGACAAACTGACCCAAACCAACCAATTCCAAGATTACTTTTGCAAAAAGGATGGAAGAAAGTGTTCATTTGGTAAATGTATTCAACACAGCTGCCTGGGGTATAGCCAAATTACAATGATAAGGGCATTAGAAATAAAAGCTAACTAATGAGGGGTGTAAAACTGAATTATAAACCTGTCAATTTCTTTCATTATGTCTTCATTTCTAGATAAATTCTACATGCTGCTTTCTCCTGTGAGACTCCAAATGTACTTCTATTTATTAACATTCTTAAAACAAATAAAAACCTAAAAAAAAGCATGAAAGACCTTTTTCCTTTCTTAACATAGGCAAAAAACCTCCAGTGAGGCATCTATATAATCCATCAAACTCCAAATTTCAAGTAAACAAGTAAACTCACTTGAAAACAATGCATTTAAAATATTTCATAAAAATAACTTTACTAGTAGACACAAATAGTCTCTCCAAAAGGGCTAATATCCAAGCCATCATATATGTTTTCAGAATATGCTCATTCTGTTTTGAAAAAAAAAAAATAATCTCACAGGCATTTATAGAATCAAGCTGCTTCCATGTATGTAAACATTTAATATAAACATTTATTTCTTAAGGATCTTGATAAAGTTCTTCTCTCCTTCCATCAACCGCTCCCCTCTTTTTGTTGCCACATTTTTCTCACAACCACACTTCTATAAAATTTTTTGGTTTGGAAGCTCTTAAATCCACAGTAGGAGCAGAAAGCATCTCTGCTCTCACATATTCCTTGGAGTTCCACAAATGCTAGGGAAAACAAAATATAAACTTTCTAAATAATCCTTGCCTCCAGGCTTGCACAGCTTTTATTCCTTTACCATTTCAAAGAAATGAATTTAAATTAAAAAGCCTATGAGAGAAGACATCAGTTTTTAAAATATAGCACACACCTGATTTAAAAACAAAAGAAAAAAACCCACAGCCATTTTTCTGGCCTTGTGGTCTTTTGATCCTGTAAGTCTGTTCTTCATTCCCATTGCCGATTGCCTTGAAAAAGCACGCTATTAATTTTTCCCCCAGATTTCAAATTATGACAGCTTTAAGGTTTAAAAAACCTTTCTTCCATCAGGGGAGTCACTGGAAATGTACTTCAGTGCTGGTTTACATACTGACAACTGAAGACAGTCGTGCCCTCAGCTTTCACACTGAGAAATGCTCAGGGTGAGAATTGTTGACATTTCCAGGAGCATATGCTTAGTGTTATTTAAGTAAAAAGTAAGCAAGGCAGTTAAAGAAGGGGTGGGAGAGGAAAAACCCAGTGGATAAAATCCACACCTTTTCATCTTATAACTTTATTGGTCTCAGGGGAAAGTAAAAATGTCAAATCAACTGATAACATTGTCACTATTTATTTCCATTAGTGTCAGTGAGGCATCTAAATGTGTTTAACCTAGTATAGTAGAATTCAAGCAAGTAAAGGATTAATGGTAATACTGTAAATGGAGGACAGATCAGTGACATAGATTTATTTTTTGTACATATTTCTTACAAGCACTATTTAGGGTGCTTTATCCAATTATTTTTGAATGTGCAGTGGCAAAGGGAACTCAGTTTGAGCTGTACACTTAAGTTTGGCATGTTTTTCCTCTACTGTTTCTTCTCCAGGTCCTACTTTTCAAGCACACTTAATATGTCTTTTGTATTTGAAACATGCACAGATTATGGGGCAGGGGGCATTCTAAGCTATGAGATCAAGATGCCTCTGTAAGTACAACCACCATTACACCACAAACCCATAAATTGCAGTGTTACAGAGAAGCCAGTGGCAAAAGAAGTCTGACATGCACTTTTGAGTCTTTGGAAGAGAGCTGGGCTAGAATTTACAGTCTTTCAGGCAATCTTTTAAGGCTACATAGAGGCAAATACAAAGTTCATTCAGGGATCTGCTCAGATACAATCCTGCTGTGAGCACTGAATGCTTCCACAATATAGACACTACATAATAATATTCATGTTTCCATTAGCAAATACGTATGAAATACTGAACAGTTTTGTCATTGCAGAGTGTTTTAAAAGCAAGTTTCATTCTGCATTAAGGATTGGAACCGTAGCCTCAAATAGCCCAAGCCTTGTGGGAAATCAATCTCCAAATTTTTCTGATGATTTTTATCTATTGTCCCTTCCAGCAGGTATGAGCAAACATGATCCTGCCAATTAACTATCTCAGTTAATTCATAACAACTATTATTAATAGGTTCTAAAGTACTAGTATGACTTTCTACAACAAGGACATGTGCTAATATTTAACAATACAGCTTTTTTCAGTATTGTTCCAACACAGGACTAGACATTTCTTCCATCAATCCTATGAAATATGTAGACCATTAGACAGAGGAGTTATTCTTCTTACTGTATAGCTGCCTAGGAATGAAGGTTATTCATTATAATATCTCAAGGAGAGCCTCAAGAGTGGGTGAACACTCCCTCCCTTACCTACAAAGTAATACACCAGAAGAATTGACAGAATGGTCCTAAGCAAGAGGCCACACTTGCTCTCTTTGCAATACCAAAAGCGTTACATGGCTGTGGAGGCCTTTCTTCAGGGAACACTAAAATGATCAGGTAATCCTCAAGCCAAAAACAGAAAAAAAATAATCTGATTTCACCCAAGATCTGATTAGACTATTTGTGTAGAAGTGGAGGTTCAACCTAATTGGAAATTTTCATGCATCTCTGAAGTAAGAGTTGAAGCTTTTCTCCTGAACTATTTCTTGGCACAAGGGGGAAGTCTTGCTCCTTTTCTTCCAGGCACCTCAGGGAAACATTAGGTTGTCTGACATTAGAGCGAGGCTGATTTAATGCTTGAATGTAGCTAAAAGAGATGGTGATGCCCAATTTGTCTTCCAAACATGGACTTTTGTCCCCTCTTGAACAAATATTAGCACTCATATGACCCCACAATAAGTGAGTTCAGAGTCTTAAATAAATAGGCACCTTCTGTACAGTTTTTGTCCATTTTATCTCCCTGAACCTGCTCACCTTGGGCTCAGACCACCAGCAGCACAGGGGAAGGAACATGCCACCCCCAACAGCAGCCTGTTTCCTGCCTCTGCTTCCCAGCTCCAGTTCTTCTTTACACAACTTCAGTGAGAGAACTGGTCAAAAATAAGCTAAGGGGGTGACAGGATTCTTCTTCCTACCCCCAGTGAGGTCAAGTACCCTCTTCACAGCTGACCAAACTGTCTGGCACCATAGAGGGTGGTGAATAAAATCTGCGTAACTACACCCTTAGAGCAAGCCTGCAGTTTCACTCAAATTTGACAATAATGATTTATGAAGGTGCTTCACTCCTTCCCACACCTTTCCTCAGGCTGTACGTTCCTGCCTCTGCACCATTCCCTGCATTATGCCAGCCCAAATGTTTGTGCAGATGGGGAGAGAATGAGGTCACAGAATTGATCTGGCTGGGAAAAAGCAGGAGCCAAAAGAACCTAGGAAGCCCCCAAGCAAAACAAAACAAAAATGAAAAACAAACAAAACCCACAGCCAAAAATGGCTGCAAAACTGCCAAATGGGAAGCCACAGTCTCAGAGTGCATACAAGCTGTTACACATCCTTCATTCAGCCATATATTTGCTTAGGACAGAATGAGAATGGAACAAGCCCGCAGGTTCTTCCAACATTTTACGGCAGCAGACTTACCTCTGTAGCCCTGCTCCTTAACACCACCCTACTCTGGAATACTGGAGAAGCGAGCGAAAACATCCTTCACCTTTGTCTCACTACTGCAGCACTTGGCTTGACTCTTATTACTTTCTTT
Source organism: Anarhynchus alexandrinus (assembly GCA_008711295.1). Lineage (NCBI taxonomy): Eukaryota > Metazoa > Chordata > Aves > Charadriiformes > Charadriidae > Anarhynchus > Anarhynchus alexandrinus. The sequence goes on along the minus strand of VUYV01000031.1, from coordinate 3,547,750 downwards.
GGCATTCTCGTGCATGTTGCTGTCTCTGGCGTCAATGGAAATAGTTTCACTGATTTCAGCAGGCGCTGGATTTAGTGGTGTGTCCTGGCCTGAGACCATCATTAAAAATCCAGGGGTAACTTTTGAAGAGTTGAGATTAAAAAATTACTCCCAAGCATATCTCATGTTCTCATGCTTGCTTTCTTCAAGAACATTGGGCTCACTTTTCTGAATTCTACTGAGCTATCAAACAATTGAAACAAAATGACACTGTCTTTCTATCCAGAGTTGTAGTCAGGGTGGCTGAAAGGAAAATAAACCCTCTTCCCCTTTGGCCACAAGATGAAGAGACTCACTGATACAAAGTCATAAAAAATGTTGTCCACAGTTGGAAACTTGAAACCCTGCAAATACCTATCATGTTTCTTGAAAATTAGAGATAAACAGCCCACAAAAGCTGTGATTAAGAATTAAAGATAGATTTCTAATTCTCTTAGGGAAATACACTTTTTGAGAGAATACCGTACTTTTTCCAGACTAATGCAAGGGGAGTTAGGAATTATTCAAGGTCCATTTTTAATTTAGGTCCATCCACAGGTATGGTTACTGGCATACAATGAACTATGGTTTCATATACAATGCCCTGATATGTGCTTGGAGATTTTTGAATAGTTTATCATCCGAATAATTCACACAGTACTTATATTTCATCATAGTTTCTTACATCTTAATATTATTAAGAATAATGTTATAACATATGAGCCAAGGCTTCTTGACTAGGTTATTTTTCACATTTTTGTGCCTCAAAACAAAGTATCACTTGCTACTATATTTTCAAAAACATAGATATCAATTGCTTAATGATCTTTTAGGCTGTTTCCCAGTTAGATGAGGTACTGGGGCTTAGGCAGTCTGAAACAACTTCTGACTCCACCACAAAAGACCATCTGTGATCTGATGCTCTCTGTTCTCCAGTTTCCTATCTATGACAGCAGCAGCACAGATAAAGTGCTGCATTTTAACTACAGCATCATGTAGATTTGCTCTGAATAAAGCTTTCATGATCCCCTTTGACTACCTCCAACCTAATCCATACTAATGAGCCCTGGACTAATAGGTCCAGGAGAAACAAATCAGTAGTACATATACTAATTTATTTTTCCCCATAGCAGCATCCTAAGGGTTGTTTCATTAATACAAAATAGAAATCATGGACAGAAAGGACATAAAAATGAAAAGTGGAAGAAAGAAACAGCATAAAATGCTTTGGAAGATGCAGCTAAAGAAATTCTCTGCCTGGAAATATCACGAGCAGGGAAAGGGAAAGAGAAGTTAAATAATTAAATCAGGGAAGAAGAGTTTGGACTTTCATTCAAGATTTATAAACAATTTTTTGTTTTCCACAATGAGTCTGGTACATGAGTCTAATCCTGTCCCCAGTACAGCCAATGAGCAGTTGCTGCAGATTTCTACTGAAGTAGAACAATCTTCAGTTTTGTCAAGTGAATTAAAAATTGGGTATGTGTAACCCAGGTTCTTCAGTGATGGATCACATCTGTGCACAAATGCATTAGTGCATAAGTAAGAAAATATTGTTAACTGGCAGAAGGAATCAGCAAAGCAAAAAGAGTCTAACTTGAAGCAAAAAACGAAAAAGCGTGAGAAAGAAATTACAGACCCTCAAAAGCCTGCTAGCTACTTTGTTGTCACATATAAACTTAACCAGTTACCAAAACCGAAGATTTAGCAATCTTGCAATATTATGATTCTCAATAAATAGGAAAAGTAAACTTACATCTCTTGATTGCTGCTCTTATGGATGACAAGGGTCCTTGGCTTAATGAAGAAAAAAAAAATTACAATGTGGTTAACATCTCAAACAACAAAGTAACATCATGCAGAAATTCCCCACGTATTGTAAAGGGTTTGCCAAGTGCATTTTTCCCCTAGGTTGTTATCTTACAGAGACTTCTCCAAAACTCTTGGAGTATGCAACCATACCCAACCCCTCCTAATGAAAACCAGGCTACAGCTTAGCTGCAAGACTCAGACAATATTTAAAACCATTTTTCCCCTCTCGATTCTGTGTTGAAGTTCACATTCTGTCTCATTTGACAGGAAAACTTGGAGAAGAGCCCACGTGGGTGTGCATATTCTCAGATTATAAGCATTTAATGACCTAACATTCTTGTAAATAAATCCAACTTACACAGACAAGTAAAAACATACAACCCCTTTGCTAAATATTTTTAACAATTACTTAACAACTTATCTTCCTTTCCAGTTGAGATCGCATTTTTCAGAAATAACTTGGTGGGTGGGGTTAGACAGGAAGACAACATGACCAAAAACTTGTTGATACACAAGGACAGAAAAGTGTTTCCTTTTGTCAAGTTATCTGTTTTCTTGGTAAGACTAAGGTTTCTGATGCCTCTCTTCTGAAGGTCTTATTTAACGGATATAGCAGTCCCTACTATTTTTGCAGGTAAAAATCAAAACTAACATGGAATTATAATTTTCAGAAAGTGTTGCTAACTTGAAGAACATGGTCTTAATGACCACTTGTGGAGGAGATTAAAAAAAACCTCAACACAGAACTACTTCGGAAAAGGATGTTTTTTCTCTTTGTTCTTTTTTTTGTTTGTTTTGGTGTTGTTTTTTTTTTAAACACAACAGGTAAAGAATACGTGTTGGTGAGAAACCTCTGGAAGTGCTGAATAGTCTTTTTAAAGGTTGAAAATAAATAGGCTATATTTGACTTAAATTAATACAATATCTTAATTGCAACAGAAAGACATACTAATCAAGACTTTTCCGGAAACCTTCCACCACAGCCTTCATCAGCAGTATACAGCAGGAATACAGCGGAGGGCATTAGCATTTTAACACTGCTCCGGCTCTGCCTGCAGCAGGCGTGCAGCACACCAACTCTGTCAGGGCTCAGTTTAGCTCCACATGCACTTCCACTGCAATTGCTGATGGCTGCAGCTACTCCAGTGGGATGAAGAATAGGGGGATTTGGAGGAGAGAAGAAAGAGGCGGTCAAAAAGGACGTGGATGAAAAATGCCCTCCCTCTACAGTCATTCTGAAAACTAATTAAGACTAGAAATGAATGTTGCTCTGACTGAACTTTTTTTCTGAAATAGTTTGGCTAGTCTAGAATAAACAATGCCTGTTTGTCTGGTTTCAGAAACAGTTCAAATGTGTCTTGGCCCCTGTCCACACAGCTAGCAAAGCTGTGTTAGAAAACATTTCTATCAGTCATATTTCACTGTGCATTCTCAGCAGAAAAAGATTCTGATTTTCCTTCAAAATGCCCCATCATAATACAGTCTCATCTTTGAGAAACACTTTTAGTTGTACATTCTTCACAGGTGTACCCCAGACTCCTATTTTTCTTCCTTGTAACTCAAGTCTTTCTTTTGGATGTTCATTTTCAAAACTTTATTCTTCTGCTTTCATTGCTGTGAATAACTACTGTCTTTAGGGTTTCATTTTAATCGTATTTAGTATCCGGCGGGAAGGAGACTGAAGTCTGCTAACATGAATCTGAAATCTTTTGCAGTAACAAAAGCTTTCTAAACTCAGAATTCAAGATTTACTTCAGTTTTATAGCAGGAAATTAGGAAACCTATTAAGTATGCATATTCAAGTGTCAGTAAGAACCGAAAGGAACACGTTAAGTTCTTCCACTGGCAAGAGTGCTTCAACCCATTGCAATTTGTCTCAGAATCTGATGAGCGCTTTCAGACACAAGCAGGTATTTTTGGCTAGAAATCACAGGAATCATCATGTAGGCAAAAGTTCCAGTTTTCCACGCAACATGAGGGCCAAAAGGGTATAGAAAACAACTTTAAAATCAAAATGCAAAGAACAAAGCAGCAAAACCCTTCACACAACCAACCTACTGAAGCTGAAGTATGGATATATCAAGAGCAAGGCAGTTCAAGTATGCAACTATCTGTGTAATTTAGAACCCAGGACAACACAGTTCTGTTAGAAAATTTATGAGCTTACAGGCAAAACAAGCTGTTAGCAGATAGTTTTTCTTTTCCACTTTTCATTAATAGGCCACCCATCAGCAACCTTTTGGCAAGGCACGACGTTTCCTACCCCCAGGAGTGTTTGATTCACACTTAGCTTACAATTACTTAAGCCCTTTAAAAACATGGAAATGGGAGTGGAGGTAGAATTTCTTCTTCCCTTCCCCCCGCCCCCCGCCATGAAGCCCTGTAAAGGAACTGCAAATTTCAAAACTTTGTTATACACTAAGCCCCAGTAATTTAAATAAGATGCTGGTTTTGGGGCAGATTGTGATTTTGCCCATACCTTATGCTGAGCTAACCCCTCTCCATTCCATGGGCAACAATTTCTGGTCTCTTGTTCTGTCTTGCAAAGAGAGAAGTGATAAGGTTACTAATATCCTCCCTCTGCTCCACGGTTAATGACACATTTTCTCTCAAGCCATCCAAATTATTAACATAACCAAGTCGAATTTAATTCTATTTGATGAGGTAAGAGCTGCAGCAATTACTCCATTGTATGGAGTCCCTGCCTCTTTCCCACCTCCTCCTCCTGTCCGTAAGGCACAGCAATGAACCAGAGCACACACAAAATCCCCACAAATGCACGTGTCAAGGAAAAATGGAGAGGGAAGAAGTTTAATCTGCGTGGGACCTCTGATCCTGGTCCCAGTGGGACTGCCCTGACAGGTACATCAGAATACCTGCAGGGACAGCATGACAATAACCAGCCCCTGTGTCGCCCTGTAATGTATATAAGCAAAGTCCAAACTCATATTGCTGGAAGAAAACAGAGCAGACAGAAGGAAGGAGGACCTCTCAGAGCATTAAAGATGCTGATAAACAGCTCCAACACTAGCCCAGCCATACCTAATATGGAATAAGGAAAGATGCAAACTATTCATTCATCCCACACACAATTTGCCATGCAGGAGTGGACAACTGGAGCGACTCCTCTGACATCTGCAGATTTATCCTAGACCTTTCTCACTGGTAATTTAAAGCACAAACTTTGTTTCATTTCCACCTAAGGCAGCAGCTTCATTGAGCTTCACCTACCAGCCCATCAACAGGAGGACCTAACCCACCTCTGTCGGGCCCTCTGCGCACCCAAACGCTCTCAAATAGGTGCAGAGGGGATCCGTAAGCTGCTGTACCTGCTATGCTGAAAGCAGTTGGGTACTTCAAGTCGGCAGTAATATGAAAAGGGTCCCATGGGTCACCATTTCTGAGAGATAAAGAACCTGCAGTGGTGTGTTTGAAGATGTTAAACACCTACTCACTCTTCCTGGCAGGCTTTATTCTGGGTTTCAAGGACAGGTTTTCTAAATATAAACTCTTGAGGAAAACACTTCAAAAGCTTAATTTAGGTCTGTGTATTGGGGAAATAAAATTGCCACAAACTAGACTGGGCAAAGAGCTGTAAACTGTTCAGCGGAGTAAGTGCACTTTCTGTGCATAAACCACGGGCTCTCCCTCACTGGGGGCTCTGCTCTGACACTTTTACTTGCACTGAGCAGTGTCTCTCTTCAAACACAACTTCAGTGTAGCTGCAGTATTTCTCAAAGGCCCGCTCCTGCAGCGTGACTCCTGACCCAACACAGCAACCGTGCGAGTATCACTCACCTGAACAGTCCCCACACAGCAGAGGAGGGGAGGTGCTGTTCAAGTGGAATAAAGCTGAAATCACACAGGCATCTCTGAGCGAGCAGGCAGGGATTTGTGTGCGCCCAGAGCAGGACAGCGTCACACGTTACCCGAGCAAAGAGGCCAGGAGGTTCTGGGCTACCTTTTCACCCACATGTCTTTTAGCTGTTCCAGGAGCAGCAGTGGCTCCAGCCCAGCAGAGGGCAACTCATGGACATGTTCCCACCAGCTGACTGATGGTGAGGCAGCTCTGCTGCTGAGCACAGAGGGGCAGAGGAGTGCTGAGCTTTACCTGCCCCTGGAGAGCACAGGCAGTATTGGCTTGTGACTGCTCCCTCCTGCCTGTGACCATACCTGTAGTTATTTAGGCGGGGTGTCTCCCCAGGCTATCTACAGTCTTCTGCCCTATGGGTTGTGGTACTGCTAGGGATACAAAAGACATCCCAAGCTACAGTCCTGTCTCAGCAGCTCTCCTTCATCCACTTCCACCAGTTTCCTATTGGCTTGCATGAGATTCTCAGCAGGAATTGAGCAATCCTCCGCAACGTCTGCTCCCTTTATCAGAACCAGGACCTTTGGGGTTTTTTTGTCTAAACTGACATAACAATGAATATTCTACAGGAAAACTGATTGCACTTCTTTCATACATCACTCTACACATACACAAAAGTGTCGGGGGACACAAAAAAGAATGGTCACTTGTTGTAAAAAATTAATATACTGAAATATCTGCTGCAGTCTCAAAATTTATCCTTCACATCATGCTATAAAAAGCTTTTCTTGAAGTATCAGTCCTTAGGTACACACGTGCGTAAAAGCTTTTTAACATATTTTTAATTGTGATGGTTACTGACCTTGTCTTATACACATACACAGAGTTAAAGTTAAAATGTTGCTATTTTAATGTCTTGTGACTTCTTGGAATGTGAGCCAAGAATTTTAAAATAGCTGATGTTGAAATTACTGTAAGGCAAAACGCTAGTTTAATAAAAGGCATCATATATTCTTCTCAGTTACTTTAGAAATCATGCCATAACAACCAGTGTACTACACTGTAACATTTTAAAAACTTATTAGAAGACATTATTCCAAACACAGAATGTTTAAAATGCCACCTAAATGATTTCACTGCAGACTGAATTGCAGAAAGATGTTAATAATTTTATAGTTAAATTAAGGATGGTTCAAAAGATCAGATTTACCACCCCCCTTAGAGCAGGCCAAAGATAGAACTATTAGTTCGACCAAAAAGCTCCCAAAGTTGGGACAGAAGAGTCACAGCTATCTCATCTTCATGATGTGGATGCAGTAGACAGAACTGTATTAATCCTGTGGATTAAGTGAATCTACACTGAAAATGTATCAACAGTGTTCAGCCTCTTTGATGCCTCCACTGCAGAGGACTCCCAGTCCTCCAACTGATACGTGTAAATTAGATTATGTGGCACACAGACTCCAGATGCAGTCTCCCCATTGGCATAAAAGAAGTGGTAACTGCGCAGCCAGTAGTCCCACGTTCCCCATGCCCACCATTTCCACCAGCTCTCTTGTGTCGGTGCTGGCATTGTCACAAGTCTGCTGGATCAGCCACGTGATTTTGCTAACAACAAACAATCCCATCCCAAACATCCCTATTAGTTTTCAGCCAGACAGGCCAACTGCTCCAGCTGGCTGCAGAGCCACAAGAGCACAAGGACGATGCTAGAGAAGTGGTGGGAGTGGACAGCCATGGAGGCCAGCAGCCGTCCTTGGGGTAAGCAGCTCAGCCTCTACTCTCAAAAACAAACCTTAAGTCCATGACTCTGCAGCTAATCTGACAGCAAATCACCAAATGCTGGCTATGCCTCAGGTCAGCTGTTCTTCTTACCCTTTTTTATCAGTTGATCCACTCTTTTTTTTTATTGTTTTTTTCCCCCTGTTAGTGTTGGTCATTCAGATTGACTCACAGAGACATCAGACAAGCACCAGAAAAAGCAGTCAGCAGCAGCCTGGCACCACAGTGGTCTCTCTACAAAATGAAGACACACTCTCATGTTCTCTGCTAAATCATGGGGTATTCTCATGGCCCTGTGGGTACAGAAGGCTAATAAAGATCCAGCCACGTAAGAAATCACGTGCTCAATAGCACAGATTTGGTCACCTAGGAAATCAGACTCACCCTGGTACAACTTTACTTCTCTCTTGGGTCCAGCCTCAAAAGCAAGTAATCCTGAACCAGTAATTAAGTCCAGTGACAATTCAATCCTCATCACTATGCTGAGAATGTCTGCTTCTGCATCACTTAATGAATGCTGCAACTGCGACTTCCCACTGTCTGGACAAGCGAGGATGTCGTTAAGAAGCAGCTAAAATCCAGCTGCTCAGCTAATTAAAACAGCTCATGTTGATCAGCATAGGGAAATCCTTTCAGGAATTGGTCTCTAGCTGTTTCTTCAGCCACTTATTACATATTCATGTGCTTGTCACTGTCATACTCGAGGATCATATTTTAGCAACTGAACCTTCAATTTTAAGGCAGAACACAGGCAGGAAGTCAAAGCAGATCATGGCAGCAGATGATAACATTTCACACTCCGATTCTCACAGCAAACTAGAAGTCATGAGGTTGCAACAGCTTCCACACTTAATAATGTCCAGCTTAGATCTTGAAGTTGAAACACCTCCCAAATTTTTTGTGAATCTGAGTCACTCAGCTCACGTGCACCCTGAATTAACTCCTTCCTGATCCAGAGCTACAGCTAGATTTCCCCTAGCCTTTTCTTTCAGGTAACAACCTGAGCTGAACTCCACTTTGCCCCCAAAGATGACTGTATGAACACACCCGTTCCAGAGAGACAAATCCTCAGACCACGATTCAAGTTACATTCAGTCTTCATTGTATATTGACTGATTTCAGCTCCCAATAAAATGTACGTTACAAGAACGGAGGGCTCTACTTATTGAAGAGTTTGACCCTCCTGCAACAGCTAAGAACATTCTCCTCTATGCCATCTATCAATGTATTTTTACTCACTGTTGTGATAAGCCTGCTAGTATGTTTTGAATAAAATTAATAAATAGTATTTACGCTTTAATAACAATTTAACCTTAGTAGTAAATATTTCTAGCAGTAGAAAGCACCTATAATTTTAATAATAGCATAATAGCAACGTAGCACTGTAAATGTAAATGCAAGTATCACTGAATTGTCATAGTGACAGTGACAGAATATTCGGGCCCAGCCAGCAATATATTCAGATGCAAAAGTAAGGCTTAAAAAACCAAAGGGAAGAACCAGCTCTTTCAGATAAAGCAACTTAGTTGTAAACTGCAGCTTCTTCTGATGGAAATTCTTTACCATTAAAGTCTACGTAGTTTCTGCATTTGCAAATGGGGAAAGATGACAGTGCCCTATTTCTACAACACAAAACACAGCTTGTTTCTGAAGAATGGTTCTTTGGTTCAATTCTTTGCAGTAGCATTTCCGTCAAAGCCCTCTCTAGCCACTGACAGGACATTCTGCTTGCTTCGTACACCTCTGTACATCAAATACAATTTGGTGGCTGAATGAGCTCCAGAATCTTTGTAATTGACATCACAGATAAATAAAACCTGGTCTAATCATGAAGGATGAGCAGGACAAAGGCATAAAGAAAACCTGTTGATCTGGATCCACAGGATTCAAGGTATCTCAAAGTATAGATATTAGATTTTCTTCAAATCCTCTGTGTACTTCACAGAACATATGACTATAGTGTTAAGGATACCTTTAAAGTTTTATAAAGGGGGAAAGTGGTATGTGAATGTCCTTGTATGACTAGAAGCATTAATGATTACTAACGAAACAGATTGCACTTTGCTTTACAGCAGTGAGTATCTTCAATCCCTACTAAACCAGTTACCTCCAAATCAACAAGGAGAAAAGAAAAAAAGTGGGGGGATCGCATAAAGTAGTCAAAAGATGGGTGTACTTCAGCTGGCCTTTTGAAAACATCGAGGCTGAGAAGCTTACGAATAGAAACACAACAGGGCATGGTTCCAGAGAGGAATAAGCAGGAACAAAAGGGTGTTGACCGCAAGGGCGAGAACTCAGCAGGACCCAGAGGATGCATGAGCTGGAGGTGAGGAATCCGGAGGAAAATGTTCAGGTGCTTGCAAGCATACAGATTTCAAAGATTCAGAGCAGTAATCAAACCGAGGGAGCAGGGTATAGGTGTTTCTTATTTTGCCTAAATCTGTCTGTTTCCCATGTAAAAATAATCTGTAAAGCACAGGCCCATTTGCTTCAACTATTGTGCAGCCTTTGAGGAAGAAACTAGCGGATGTATGAGGAAGGAGTTCCTGGGGGAATCTTGAGGCATCTTAAGGCCTCTGGCAGATGGATAATTGAGTTTCATTTCCAAGGGACAGTACCAAATAGCTTTACACTCAGCAGTTAAGATAGTATCTGGATCCTGCCTAGGCAGAGATTAACAGCACACAATTCCAGCTCTGTAATATAAAAGCCAGCTGTTTGAGAAGCACACAAAATGTAAAGTTCAACCGCAGCCACAGAAGTGAGATTACAAGAAGTGTTCAATGCTGGTGGGACCCTAGTGCCAAAAAATCAGCTGAGCACCTTTGAGAATTTCAAAGTACAACAACGGCCAATGCTGAGCTCTTTCACAAGTCCTATCCCATATGATTTCCATGCTCCTTTGGCATAATTCAACCTCTTTGTAGGCCGAGTCAAATAAGCAGCGTGAAATGTGCTGGAGTTTAAGCTTTAGCTGAGTGAGGAAACAAAAGGAATTTCCTCATTGTTTTAATTATAGAAATTTGTTGAGAGCAAAGACAATTGTTGTGAAAGGACTGAGTAGAAAACAGATGTATTAATACATATGCATCAAATATAGTGAAGTCTTAACTCAGCACTGAAAAACAAAAGTCAAAAACCCTTCTACACTGTAAATGTGAACCAGCAGCCAAAAAAATGTGTGTAAGAATATTACAAGGTCATCCACATAAGGAGACATACTGGCTTCAAACTGGCCATTTGTATTTATAAATAAAATAAAACAAATCGTTTAACAAGCAGCAGAAACACTCATTCTCAACACTCCCATGTTAAAGCCTCACTAAATTATCTTCATGCGTGATCACATCTTGGTCCAATGGACTGCTGACTCACCCAGTTACACCCTACAGTACATGAGGTCCATGAACTTGTAACAGTGGCCCTTACACTAAGCACAGTGCACAAAAATTGTAAAATAAAATCTCATAACCACACCCTTCACCAGACCTGTCTTTCCAGAAAGTGTCCTGCATGCAGCTCAGTCAGAGAAATGGCATGTTTGCCTATACATTCTTCCCTTGCCCTTCCTCCAAAAACACTTAAACGTTTCCTTTTCTTTTATATCACAGATATTGACAGAGCTTTTGGTTACAAAATACAGAAAATGATTCCTCAGAAACTTGCACTACATAACAACAAACCATACATTCATACATCTGTAGGTCTACAATGTCTACCTCCGTGTTTAAATATGACCTTAAACTACAGTCGTTTTTATTAATTCACAAAGATCCAGTAACTCTGAGATTAAGGTCAACAAGTCCCAAAAGATACGCATCAAAAATTATTTTTCAAGTCTTGTAATTCTGATTCTACAAGGATGTAGGTAAGGTATAGTGTATAGCTAAAGGTAGTATCTTTGTTAGCCCAAGTTGGGAAAAACCAGCCAAGTTTTTAGATACTCAAAATCTTTTCCAAGGGTGAAACACAAGCATTAACCATCAGAGCCAAACAGATTTTTAAAATCACACCTACACCTCCAAAACTTGCACCTACCCCAAACGCACTGCAAAACCATGACAGGTTGGCACAGCACTGAATTTGCTGTAAGAGCACTCAAAATACTATACCTCAACAACTGAGACAAGGCTTTTATCCACCGGGGCGCTTTTCCAGTGAAACAGATCTCATCTTTGAGTAAGTCACCATGCAAACATACTACAAGACAAGAACTTCCTCCACCCTCGATCATACACCCTGGCTGTCTTACGACATCATGGACCTCAAATTATACGGCAAATCAGTAAATACTGCAGCCCCTAATGAATGGTTATAGCTTGGAAGAAATAATCACTATCATCACCTTTCCCCACTCAACTAAATTTAGCTTCAGAAACAAACACCTTGTAGAACAGATTGAACCGGACCTTTCCAGAGCAACAGTCATAAGAAATACCTTGCCAAAACATTTCACAGCCACGGAAATCAATGCCCCTCCCTAGCCCATAAGAATCCCCAAAACACATAGCTCTTTCATATGCTCCTCCATGTGCTTCAATCAATGCACCATAAGCCATCAGGTAAATTAGGCAGAGGAAATTAAGAGCCACAAAGTATCAGGTTCAGCTTAGGCGACTGAAAGAACAGAAGAAACAGGGACCAGTGGGGTTACCCTTCTCTCATAACAACCACTTCAACTCTGACCTCTGACCCTTGATCCCAAATCTTAACAAAGACAGGCTTATAAAATAATATTTCTTTAAAAAAAAAATCTCCAATGCAGCTTAAAGGCTCTGGATTCAGATAGCATAACAGGCAATTTCTCTAACCTCCAGTCTCAACGATGCCCTTAACTCCAAAGGCAGTAAATTGTTCCTGTCCTTCTCATGTCAGCCGACAACCTTATCCTCCTCTCCCCTTGCTAACATGCATCCGGGCTTCCAAAAGTAATAGTGACCTTTTCCTTAAGACTGCCTAATTGATTAACATGATCTATTTAAACCCAGAACAACAGCATTTTAACTTTATCAAAAAGCAGCAAAGCTATAGGGAATGACAGCTCAGCTTCTTACACTACAGGACATAGAAAGCATTATGGAAAACTAGGAGACACCAAGTTCAAAAGAGTCAAAGAGACTTTTCAGCACGCAACAAGAGGTTAAGCTGTGGTGCTGCTTGCCACAAAACGCTGTGGGTGCTAAATGTGTATATGAATTCAAAAGTACCTAAAGAAAACCCATTGAGGGCTATGAAATACAAAGCATCACCTCCCTCAGAGACCCCAGAGCACACAAATCTGGATGCTGACAAAATGCATGGATACTTTCCAATGCACGCTTGGTTTTTCGTTATCTTCTTCCTCAGGCTTCTCCTTACACATAAGCAAAGGCAGAATAAGAATACTGGAATAGGTGGACTGTTGGTCTGCTCCACAAAGGCCATTTTTACACCCTTATTTGTCTTTCAGGATGGAAGGAGGTCCCCTGTCTGAAAGCTTTGCCATTTTTTCCCAGTTACTTCGGTTGTTCTAATAAGATAAATCTTAAGATAAAAGGACAAATCTTGGACTGTATATTTTTTAAAAACATGAAGATCCTGATTTTTTTTAAAAATGTGAAAATAATCTTGGCAATTTCTATTCTATGCCCTCCAAGAACGTTAATGATTTGTTTTTGTTCGCCATTCAAGTACATCTGCATTACACTAAGCAAACTATCTGTTTAGCACCTGCAGCAAGGCAGTTACTGCACAAAGTGCATTTTGTCAATTCATATGCTAACAGACATCACTTAAAAAACCCACAAAAGACAGTATGGTAACAGTAATTAAAAGAAATACAGAGCACTGGGTCGTCATTTCAGATCTGGCCTAGATGGAAAAAAATAAATGCTGTTATTAACAGAAAGCATTGGTAGTCTGTTCACACTGTAAAATATTCATTTAACAGAACACATTTCCTTGTCAACAGCCTCAGAAGGAAGAAGACAGATTGGGCAGCAATGCAAATAATTTTCTGTCCTACACACTGGTAAGGTATGGTGAGCAAGACTCTCCCTGCAGGTGTCATTACTGTACTTGCCCATGATACTGTCCTCTTCCTTCCTAGCTGCCCAACCTTCACCCATCAGGAGCACGACCTGCTTTTAGCTATCCGTGGACCTAGTATTTTAGAAGGGGCAGTGGAAACAAGGTAATAAAAAAAACACAGTGGTCTTAAAAGCAGTTGCCCAAAAGAAACTGTGTTCTTGGGAGAGGAAGGAGACTTCCTGAACTGGTCCAATCATAAAATGGTACCAGGATTCTTTGACCTAATACTGTATTAGTACTAGATGCTGGTGTGTATGGGGATGGGGAAGCAGAAGTGCAGATGACATGGAATAGAAGAATTATAATAGTAAAACCAAAGCTATTTCTTTCCCCTAAGAATTTATTCCAAGCAAAAATATTGCTTAATATAACATGAGATCACTGATGTACTTCTTTTGCTTGAACCAGATATTATGTTGTAGATCAAAAGAGAGATTTAACAAAGTAATCATTGTTTGTGGTGACTAAATTTGGATCTTCTCTTTAATTAGAAGTCAACCTTTGCCTCAAGCCTCAGGAGATGGGAATGCCCACTATACCCAGAACAGATGACAATCTGGTAACACCTCTCCCAAGATTACGATGTGGCTATGCATACTTACAAAGACCATACTTACATGAATACTTTCCACATTTAGGGTTGTGTGGTCTAATTTCAGTCCTCTGCAGCAAGGGACTTGCCCGTGACCTGCCTTGGTTGTAGCCTCCAAGGGAACAGGCAATGTGACTTTTTGCACCACTGAATCTTAGTTCTCTTCCTGAAGCTGAAGTAGTTGGAAACAGATGCAAAAGCAGCTCATCCTTATCTACACTAAGGGCTAGTACCAGCTCGGTTGAGTGTGTGGTTTGCCACAGATGGCCAGAACTAGGACAAATCCCGTATGTAAAGATGGCCTAAATTCAAATGGCAATACGTGCACTGACCAAAATACTGCTTTTGAAAAGAGAAATTTTGTGGCAAAATCAGAAACGCAATGTGTCACAAATGATAGTATCAGAGTCTAAAGTACAGCTGTGCAAACTGCACAGCAAGCATTAGACAGAAATACATGAAGAAGAAACTATCAATGCGACAAGCCTCACTAGGAATACTTTTCTCCCATGATGTAGTAAGGATGCAACTGTAACATGGTTTGAAAGTATTTGATCAATCACTTCAATGTTCAAGCTGCCAAACCAGATAACTGCTTAAAGTTGCCTATACTAGACTGATCTGCAGACACCAAAGAATAACTTGCAATGAAATGACAATGTAGGTGAGCAGCACAAAAAAAAAAAAAAGGAAGAAAAAAAAAAAGGAAGAAGTAACAAACTCTTCTCTCTTGTGCACATCGGAGTAAGAGGCCATGGAAACCAACACAATATAACTGAAAACTGAGCTCTCCCACACAAATTCCAGAGATGAAGGAAAATGTAGATACTGACCTGAGCCTAGACAGAAACCTACACAAATCCTTAGGGAAATAAACCAAAGCTCAAGTATCAGCTCCAGCAGTCTTAAAATATCAACATGAAATTGTTTCAGTGAGAACCAAACTACTACTACTGAGCTGGAAGGTTACAACCTGCTGAGTCTGCCTCAGCCCTGACACATATCCCATAGACTTCACCTAGCAGATCCTCCTCTGTTTTCTTTGAGACTATTACAAATACCTTTGGAAAGAATTCTCTTCCAGACCTCTTTCCCATCCACCAGATGAATTTCATGTGCTATTTGTAATTGAAACATCTTGGGGGAAAAAAGAGAATAATCATAAAGAAGCAGAATTATAACCATGCCTGATTAATTTGGCCCATCACATGTTACTTAAAAACAGAGAATTCCAGTTTTCCCCACAGCTTCCCTCCACCTCAGAGCAGGGTTAAAAGTTGTTTTAAAAAGAATTATTGCCATTTTATAGGGAAAAAGTTAAATCTTCTCAAAATGACCTTTAAAAGGAAAGCTCCATGATTAAAAAAAACCTGCAATGTGTAATTGTGTGCTTCCTGAAACAACCTTTTCTAGAACTAAGGTCTATCATGGTTGTTTATGCCCCAGACAATTCTCCTAATGCACAAGCAGAGTGGCCTTGTGTCTGGATGCTCCTCAGTACCTTCTACAGGAGTCTCCTCCAAAAAGCGATGAGACAGTGAAACTTGCTCATGTACACAAGATGCCCAAAGCAGCACTGAAATTCTTTCAGTGAAGAAGGAGGGTGAACACTTTTCTCTTTATTCCTTCAACAACCATCTCATTCTCAGCATTATTTTCCATTATGAATTAGCCTAAGCACTGGAGAGCAGCCCAGACAAGGGAAGGAGTTGTTCAGGGCACCAAAGCAAACAGTCCTTCAAAATTCCCTTTGCAAAACCAGGAACAGAGCACTCTTTTATTAAAACAAATCCCTCTTCTCTGTTTAGGAATAAGGAATCTGGAAGCCTGGCTAGGATGTGCCCTTCACAGTAACTCTTTACCATTATCTGTGAGATGAATAGCCAAAAAACCCCAACACAACAGTGATGAATTGGGGCATTAAAACAAACACCAGCAGCAATAGGCTCTAGATACCCACACAATCTCTAATTGCCAACAACTAGGCTGAACACATCTGCCATTTATTCCTCTGCTCTACCTGTGATTTTTTTTTTCCTCATTTACAGATAAGTATAAACAGAGCAGGGAAAATTAACATTGCAAAGAATAAATTAAACTTAATGATTTATTGTGGCAAAGAAGCTGTCAAAGAAATATGCTGCACAAAATTGCTCCAGCTTATTCTACTCCAGGGAGGAACATCTCTGACATGCACAGCACGTGCTGCTGACCAGAAACACATGATAAACAAAAGAAAGACACATAAGCAGATTCCAATCTCAAGTTTCACCAGTTTAAATCCACACTTAACCAGTGGGATTGCACCACACTCCGAGTGACTGAACCCAAAATTTAGCTCTCAGAATGAAAAAAATGGAGCTACATGATCCTACTTTTTAGATACCAACAACAGAAGTCATGATTCCAAGTCCCTGCTTCCAGCTCTGCCACTGATTTATTGTGCGAGTTGCAAAAAATCACTCTGCCTGCCTCTGTTGAACCCACTTTGTCTGTAAAGAAGAGACACGGCTATTTTTTTTCCCTGGAGATCAGCCTTCTGATCCAACTAACACACGAGCACTGACAACAGCCCAAAGGAGGGAATGAGATCCTTCCTTCTGGGGTGGCACAGGTTTAGCTCAGCTCAGGGCAATTGTGAAACTGCACCCTGAGGGTTTGGGAAGGAGACTAGATACTTTTTATTACATCAGCTTCTGACCTATTTGGGAGTGTACAAAAACAGGACCTTCTTTTTTTCACAACCTGTATTTATGCTTAGACTAAGAGTAACCTGCTACTCCTTAGCCTTAAAAATCGTAAAGGCTAAATATAAAGAATAAGAATGTAACAGTAAAACAAGCGTCATCCTCCAACATTCGTTCTTTCTTCTACACACAATCCTTACCTTTCATATGGAGTGTCAGCAAGGTTCAAAGGCTCAAACTTCAGATCTGTATTACAGCCTGTAACGCTGGCTGGATGGGTAAAAGCCTGAAATTTTCCTCTGTGGAACAGCTGCATTGACAAGGTAATGCAGACATTGCCAGCAGACAATGCAAGGCTTTTGAATGACAGCACTGAAAAACTGTATTTCAGGATGCCTGTGGGAATGAATCTGGTCCCTCTGGATATAAAGCAGTCATAGAATGGTTTAGGTTGGAAGGGACCTTAAAGATCACCTAGTTCCAACACCCCTGTGGTGGGCAGGGACACCTCCCACTAGACCAGATTGCTCAAAGCCTCGTCCAGCCTGGCCTTGAACACCTCCAGGGATGGGGCAGTCACAACTTCTCTGGACAACCTGTTCCAGTGCCTCATCACCCTCAGAGCAAAATTTTTTTTCCTAATATCTATTCTAAATCTCCCCTCTTCCAGTCTGAAGCCATTACCCCTCGTCCTATCACTACATGCCCTTGTAAAAAGTCCCTCTCCAGCTTTCTTGTAGGCCCCCTTCAGATACTGGAAGGCCGCTATAAGGTCTCCCCAGAGCCTTCTCTTCTCCACTCTGAACAACCCCAACTCTCTCAGCCTGTCTTCATAGGAGAGGTGCTCCAGCCCTCTGATCATCTTCATGGCCCTCCTCTGGACCTGCTCCAACAGGTCCATGTCCTTCTTATGTTGAGGGCTCCAGAGCTGGACAAAATAGTCCACTGTTTGAACTAAAGAACTAGATTCAGACTGGTTCTTTTGACACTGTCTCCCACAGCATTTTCATTTGGAAATTGAGTTAGTACAAGTTAGTACAAGACAGACAAGCAGCCTATAAGTGGGCAGAATATAAGTGGGCCCAATCTCTCTCTCCTGGGAGTTTTTCAAGACTTGGCTAGAAAAAGATGTCATTGGCCTGATCTACTGTTAGCATCTTCCCACTATGAGCAAAATGTTGAACTACATAACCTGCAGAGGCCCCTTCCCACCATTTCCACCATCCTGTGATTTCTCAGTACAGAAACAGCAGTAGCATCAGAAGTCTCTCCACACTGTCCCTTTGACTAAGTGACAACAGAGAAGTAGAGGTCTTAGGCAGAGTTACAATAGCACCTCTCACTCTTTCCAATGCCCAATTCCAATATAGTACCCTGGATTTTAAATTCACCTAAAATACACAAAATCCGTTAAGTGGCCTCCAAAATTAACAGTGAAACTACTCCTGGGGACAAAACAACTCAAGTTGTTAGGTGTACAAATGTCAATTTGTGAGAGGCTTCAAACTAAAAACCCCAGGCTTCAGGTGTTAGGAGCTAGCAAGATTTCTGTGGCAGAAGGAAGGACTCTCATATTCACCTTCAGATTTGCAAAGCTGGAATTATTAAACGACTGACCGTAGACCGACCGTTACTGTCTGTTTTCTCAAGACCTCAAAAGCATATTGATTTGTAAAAGCACATTGGTAAAGCGAGTTCCACTATGTTCTCAGGCCTGTGCCTTAAGACTCCCTTCATGCTCTGTTAAAGACTTAAGAGCTTAATTAAAATGTGTCTTTCAGGCTTCACAGATGATCTGGGAAAACACATTCTTAAGATATAGTCAGACCAATGCTGTAATATTTATTAAACACAATTTCACAAGATCAACATTATATAGCAGAGGAAATAGAAATGCAGAGAAGCTTTCACTAATGGAATTCTGATACATAAAAAAACCCTAAAATGTAAGTAAGATACAAAATACCATTCATAAAAATGATAGCTTGATTTACCAGATGCTCACTAAAGGGATCTGTAGCCCCTTTGATCAGCCACTTCAAGTGCTTCTTTATAAAGGAACAAAAGAAGTGTTGTGTCTATTTGTATTGTTGACTTGATGTATTTTAAATAAAAAAGCCCAATTTAGTTCAATCAAATGAAGGCAACCAGCTGTAAAAGAACTTTAGCACATTACAATCAGCAGGCAGATTATATGCCAGCAAAACCTCAAATCTACTTCTACAAATGAACTAATTATTTTCTTCCCCCTCCCCATTTTGAGGGTAAGCTTTCTCAGTAGACTCCTAGATTTTAAAACTCAAAATCTCTTACTTGACTTCAAGTGACTGATACGCTACTAAATCTCTCAATAAATTGTTGCAGTGTTTAGCTACCTTCATCCTCTCATCTCCAAGGTCAAGGCAACTACAATGAATTATATCACATTACAAGACTGTTTCAGGATTTTTTCATCCATAATCCTTACCTCAAAGGAAAGAAAAAAAGGCACAATGACATTAATCCAGTTCCTTCTACGAGCTTTACTCATGTTCAGGGATTAACTGCAAATATGTGGATGCCTGAAATCTTCTATTCTATTACTATCATATAATTTTCAGTTTGAAAACATTTAGAGACATAAGACTAAAGGGTCTGCTTCTTTTGACCTAATTGACCTGTGTTACAGCAGGGCACGACCTGAAGCTATCAGAGCCAACAGTACATGACCTGACACTAAAATCAAGAAATAATAGTAATTACAGATCACTGTTGCCAGTCTAGACATATATTTAATACTGTATGAAATATAACAATTGAAGGATGGTTAATATTAGGTCATGAAATTAAATGTCTCTTGATAAAAATTTAACATAGCAATAAGTATTACTTGGATTCAGGGAACATCTGTTTTGATCTTACTAATGTGCTAATATTTAACAAAAAAATCAGTGCAGAGTGGTACATGAAAAAGATACCCACAGGCCCTGTTCTGCTACTCCTCACTTACCTAAACTCTCCTCCATGGCAGATGGTTGCTAATTGCCAGAAGAGGCAAAAGATAGTGTATTAATGCATAGTTTGTAGGCATTATCTAGTATCTGTTTCCCTTCTTTTAAACCATTACCTATGGTTCATCCACTCCCCAAATTTCTACCCAGTGTCATGCTAGAACCCAGTATTACCACTTACAATACTGCACCTTCCTATAGCATTTCTCCCATACTAAACCTTTGATAGGCTAGTAACAAAACAGGAATATTTGTTAGAATTCCTGATAGCGCTATAAATACATCCCACCCTGCATTATCTAAATGGCATCATCCTATAATAAAAGGAATTATATTAAAAACCATTATGTGCTCTGCTATGTAAAACACCTTTTTACATCCTTCTCATTGCAAATGAATTATGTCTGAGCTCTGTTTTAAAACTGTTCCTGCTTCATTGTATATGAGCTCTTCATCCCTAATACTGCGAAGACTCAAGCACAAGCTGATCAGAAATACAAAGACACAGAAACATATAAGAACATGGTGTTGGAAAGGACGAGCCTTAGACACCTGCAATCACAAGAGATATTGTCATGTGGTCTTTTTATTAAGCTGATCATGTTCCAGACTAAAACTTAACCTTACAGAGCCTGAGGAGGAGATGGAGTTTGGGCTTTTTTTGTCTCTTCTTATCCCAGTGTTCCACATTTGTGATTAGACTGGACAGACTTGTGGGCAACGTCTACACCCACTATTTCATCTTATAATAGCAACCTTTCTTAAGGCTCATTGCATATGTCTTTATCGGTCAGCTAGTATCCCCATGTCCACCTCCATTATTCTATAGTAATTCCATTGTGGGAATTCTTGTTACTAGATCTTGAGTCCAAGTACAAAGACCTGCAGGGTCATTTTTGTTTCACTTTAGATCATGAGAGGGATGGTATGTTGTGCTTTTAAGAGATGCATCCCGCAATATGCAGCTTAAGAAAAAAGTAGACAAGATGCCCTTGAGCCACTGTTTTTTCTCTTTCCCTTGTCATGGGCTGCCCCCAAAAAGTGTCGTGGGTGTAGCAGCTCATCATAAAATGGCATACGCCATAAAACTGCCCCAGTGGAACTCAAACAGCTCTGAAATGCTGCCCATGTTACAAGGGAAGTGTGCTTTGCACTTTAATTAAGTGTTGCATACTTCACTATTGAGTTTTCCCTTAGTTCTTACAGCAAGGGGCTCTGGTCTTCATGGGGCTGCAGCTCTTTCCCCAAACTTGATATGGCCAGACTGGGGATAAGAATCTCACCCCGCAATTTCTCACCACAGGATTATGCTTCCAACTATAATTACAGATGAACCACAGAGTGGTGCAGTATCAATTAGCAGAGTACATCATCTAAGTAAGGCAGGCTGCTCCTGTTCTGGCCTAGAAGCAGGAGCAAGACATGCACAAAAACACACTACCCTTTAAACAATGACTTTTCTTCCTCATAGCTCATCCTGGAAAGCAGAACTATCATGACACGATGGCCAGTGAGATTGAGAAGGGGACAGAAGATACACAGATACGGTTAGAAAGCACGTGCACTACTGACAGGAATGAAAGACTATTGGAAGCTGCCTTTTTCTCAACATTATAAGCAACCTACATTATACTGTTATTTTCTATTTGTTTTCCACATAAGAATTTGGAATCTGTAACCCAGACAACTTAGGGCAGTGTTTTATTGTCAGGGCTGGTCCACATTTGAAATTCCAATTCCATGGAAAAAATCTGAAGTTTCACTTTGCTTTCGGTTCCAAATTAGAACTTCTAAAATACACTCCAGAGCAAAAAGGTACTGGTGGGAAGGACCAGCCAGAAGAAAGGGGAACAGACAAACTTTTTCAACATTAAACTAAACATTTTGATAAAATTAGATTTCCTTTTGATAATTATTTGGATTTGTTCAACATTATTGTAACATGACATGATCTAATACAAGTTCAAACATGTAGACTGTAACTGCATCATTTTAAGAAAAAAGTTACTTATTTTTAATTATTAAAGGAAATAGAGTGATTGACATTTTAAGTAGATATAAGTAATCAAAGACAAAGGCAATACTCCCCCTGCAACTTAAACACACTGCTGGAAACAGCTACAGTGCTGTTGTGGATATGGGAGGGAAGGGGAAAAGTATCCTCTCCTCCATCACACCACACAGCAGATACAACACATGAGCTGTGCTATTAGAAGAGGCTACAGTTCCCTCTGTTCTTCTAGCTATAAAAGCAACCCCACTGTACTGTAAAAATGTAACAAAAAAAATCAGACTGTAAAAATCAAATGAAAAGGTCATGTCATGTCAGAAGGCTGGACACCAGGGGCAACCTTTGGAAAGGCTTTTCACAAAGGAGTGGGAGAGCCAGCGTTAGCTGGTCTGCTCTATCACTTCATTAAAATCCCATTATCCACCACAGGATATGGACGAGATCCTATTCCCTGGTGGGGAATTGAGAGGGAGAGTTTGCAAATAAGGCAGAAGAGAAAGAGATCTCTTAAAAACAAGAGGATAAGGAGGAGAACTACAGAATATTCAGTAGCTTAAGGGAAAATGTGGCCTTGCAAATCAATAGCTTAGGAAGTTTATGGCAATTGCTGATGGAAATTCTAAATAAACATAAAATATTTGTGTGTGTGGTTTTTTTAATACTCATTCGTTTGCTTTTTTCAATTTTGAAACCTTAGGTATGATGGGATCACAGTTAATGGAATAAAGTGTTGCTATTCTTGACTGAACCAAGAATTATTTTCCCTGCACAGAAGCAAACAGTCCAAAGAATACAGAAACAAGAGTCTTGAGGGCTTCTTGTCTTAAATCACAGTTTTACCAAACAACCTTGTACGTGACACATAAACAAGCCTTTTGGATTTTGAGTGCACACAATTACAGTGTAGTAAGTCCTGTTAATTCCTTGGAAAATTTTGCCCGTAAGCAATATAAAACAATTACCTTTAACACAAAAGTTATTTTGGTATTTCGTTACTGTTCCCAAAACAGAGAAGAAGAAGAATGGCATTTTTATTTGTCTGGCTAATTTCCTAGTTCACCCTATAAAAGGAAAAAATTAAAGAAAAAAAAAAAAGTAGTGAAGAATAAATACAGAAATATGGTTCTTACCCTGAAGAGCGGCAGTCTGGTTTATTTCTTTCAGAGCGATCTGTGAGAAAGGAGGCATAATATCAGCACAAAAGTTGATGTTCTTTAGCAATACTAGTACAGAAGTCTTAAAAGAACTGTGGCACCATATGACTAGCAAAACCAAAAGCTGATTCTGTTATAAAACTGTTTTTCTGCACTGCACTACTCTGCCTGAGACCAAGTAAAATTACTGGAAGTTTAACGTTTGTTAAAATTCCTCTACTCAAAACACAGTGTATTTAATGCTTTGTATTAATGCTTTGGAAGCTTCCCCTCCCTTTAGCTAAAGTGAATAGCACTTTAGTTTAGGGTAAAAATAAGGGAGAGGGAAGAGGAAAAAAGAAAAACCACAGATTACTCAGCGCAAAAAAATCATTCCATGAATCATGGCTGGCAGAGTTCCCTGACAGGATGGGAGAAAAATCAGCAGTTGGTTGCAGCAACATCTGCAAATACACTGAATCCAGTGCAGCCCCATCATTAACTCTTTGACTTCTGGGTGTTCTAGATACGAAATCTTTCTGTGTTTTCAGAGAGGGTTTTGTTTATCCTGTGAGTATTTCAAATAGCTTATTTGCACCAATGAGAGTGTGTCGCAAACAAAAATCTACATAGTACAATCATATCAACTTAGATACGCTTCTTTTGCTGAACAATTTATTAGTTCCTAAAGCCATCTCTAGATACATTTCTAAAAGTTTTTTGATTTTTGAAAGCTCCAATATACAAATAAAGTATAAAATACTTCTCCTAAGAGTTAAGATTATCACACAAGCATTACAAAATAGCCACTGTTGTGTTATTAGAATTCACATATTATCAGTTATATTGTAAGTCCAGCATATCCCTTACCGCATGACTTTTGAACTACCTGAAAGAAGCAATTGAGATTTGTGTCCTTCTAAAATACACATATTCTAAAAGCAGAGGGGGTTTTAATAATTTATTACAGAAAGATTCACTATGCAATTAGAAGGATATTCTTACAGCTATATATAATCTCCACTGACCATAGTAATTTTGCTTCTGATTCCATCTTTGTGTATTTTAAAAAGAAAGCCATTTTTCCTGTGTTAGTAAACATGCTTGTCTATGCAGAAGAATAAAAGTCTTGCTAAAAAAAATTCATACTTACAGATTGTATTTTTAACCTTAAAGCTCTGCATTTGAAATAAATTTTGTTCTCTTAATAGCACACATTTGTTTGTATAGTTTTATCTCATGTACAGAAGAAATACTTTCCTCTCCAAGTTTTATGTGCTCGTTTGATTATGTTTTCATTAAAGAGGTAAAAAATTATTGCATGTCAACTGTGCTCAAAGACATTTCTAATGTTTTTTCCATCCACAGGTGCTCCTCTTGAGCTGTCATAGCCACAGTGTATAATTTATTGTGTTTCTGACTCATGGCGATCTCCGTTTCATCACACTGTGTGCTACTCTGTTAGTTAGAAACAGCATGGTATAGCTCAAACCAGAGCTGCAGCAACAGTTTTTCAAATACACACAGAAAGGTTCCTTCCACCCTTATCAGCTGTTCATGTAACCTCCTTACCTGTGAGCACTGAAAAAAATAGGGCAAGACTTCCTATCGAAATTCGCTTGCCATCTGTTGCTTGTTATCAGTGTTACCTGTTATGTACGTCACCACAATCTAACAGTATTCAGGCAAAACCTTCCCGCTTTTAAAAAGATCACGCGAATAAATCAATGAGAAGGAAGAAAAGGAGGCAGAACGCATGTAAACATAGCGCCTGGGAGCTCTCCTCCCTCAGCCCATGTCCAGTTGGCAGATCTACCACAGCCTGGCCACCCCACTGCAACCTCCTTGTTCAGGAAATCAATGCAATTCCCTTTTGTTTTATTGGAATGTTGAAACAGGAAATATTACCTTTGTGTTTACACGTTTTGTTTACTGATAAACTTAGTGAAAGCACATCATCCACATGCACACTGGTCTTACTAAAAAGAACAAAGGGAAATGTAATCCTACTAGCACGCAGTTAGCATTTTAAAGCAGAAATAAAACCTGCACCTGTTTTGAACTTAATCTTTTGAATTTTATTTAGTATCAAGTGTAACAAAGAGACTCAGAGGGCTGAGTCTTTCAATTTAGTGTTTAAATTTTGCAATTCCAGATGCTGTTTTGGCATTATGTACAAGCACCAATCCAAGTAATGTCACACACCACACACCTCTAGAATATAAAAGCTCAGAAGAAACAGGCAAATATATTTTTTTAATACAGAGATACACACACACACACATATATATGTTACATTTAAGCACACACACATGCAGATCCCACTCCTGCATTCTGCAGTCAAATCCTTGGCTTGCAAAAGTTGGGTCACAAAAGTGCATGCCCACAGCTGATTCTCTTTTATTCTATACACGTTACCTCAACAACTGAGAGATCTCTTTGTAATCTTTTCTAACAGAAATAAGCAAGAAGACCATATAGATGCAAAGATCTGAAAATCAAATCCTGCACTACAGATTTTCCTCTATATCAAAGACATAAATTGCTATAAAACATTATGGGACATGCTGTCTTTCTAGCACAATACTGTATATCCTCCAATTCTAAACTCTGGAAGCCAAAACTGCATGTCAGATAAGAGCAAACATTGAACGTTTGCTGGACTAGCATGCACAACGAACAAACAAGGCAGTCTGCACTCCGGCATGGGAAATTTACAGAAAAAAATTCCACTTCCAGTGATAGATACTACCTTCCATACACAAGCTTCCACAGATGAGACACCAGTACTATTCTCCCTATCCTTGTGTTGCTAAACTAATACAATTCCTTACTGTGTATGTAGCTATAGTCAAATAGGCTAGGAATTCCTAAGCAGCTAGTACTCACAAGCTAGAGAACTGGATTGTTTGATTCTAAGTTTATTTTGGTTAATGAACTGTTCTTGAAAATCAGCATCATCCTTCTCACCTGACAGTTAGAGGAGAACAGTGTGTAGTCTGGGCTTTGTGCTATCATGGCAGTTCTGTTCTTGATTTACTGACAACTATCTTAGAGGTGGTACGGTGCTATCAACTCTATAATTTTACTACTGCAGATTTTGCCAGCTAGTTGAGATAATACAGACTTACAGCACAGAAATGGTTCTTCTGCAGACAGAGGAATCTGTCCTCCAATCCACAAGTCTCATAGCTAGAGACTTGCGGTCTCTCAATCCATAATAACTGACCTTCCTCCAACCTCCCATAGTACAGACTTAAAGAGATTTTCTCCACTTCATACTAGCATCTACTCTTTAGAAAACCTTTGCTGCCCTTATACAAATACAGCCAGTGCGGGAGAAATATATTATCCTTGTTCAGCAGCAGGATACAGTGCAAGATGTCAAGGAGCTGGCAGGTGGAGCAGACGAGGTGGAAAAAGTGAGAGGCTCCAAGCTGAGGTTGGGAAGACTGGTGCCAAGTTTTAAGCACTGCAGAAGAATCAAGGAAAACATCAGGACACAAAGATCTGCTATTCATACCACAGCTATTTGGCAAATCTAGTGTTTATTTACAAACTCGTGTTGTGTATATTTCATCAATAGCATGGACATTTTATGCCTTTTTTCAGTATTCAAAGATTGAGCAGCAGAAAGAAATGCCATGTTCCAGTTGCTTTCAGAAAGGGTTAGGTTTCTATAACTGGTGATTCTCTTACCCTTCAAGCACAGGAAAATTATCTTCTTTGTTTGTTTGCTTTTAATATGACAGAACAGTTTTTCTTCTCAAGGAAAATATAAACATAACCATCAGGAGAAAAATCACTAACTCTACATTATTTCAGTTGCTCCACAAACTCAGAATAGCTTAAGATTTTGCCAACAAGACCACCAAAGCAGAAAACAATGGCTTTTACGGCATTCACTCTTGTCTCTGGAAGACAAGCAAAGAAAAGGAAAAAGGCAACTCTCACCAAACAGAGCCATTGTTTTCCTCTGTTTATTTTGCAAGCTTCTTCAAAGTATCTTGTTGCTAAGAGTGACTTCAACTGAAAAGCGTGCTCTCACTAGAAAAAAATTTAAGTATAAACATGAAATGCTGTTGAAAAATCAGTGGAAAGTTAACACTCGTTCTGCCACTTCGAACTTGCAAAGCTACTGAGGAACATCCAATGCAACTACCTCCCAAGATAGGTGACTTCCTACTCTTAACCCCATCCCACAGCTTGATCTCTTAAAAGCTGAATTGCCTAAAGGGAGCAAATGGGGGCACGTAACATTTCCATTTCTGGGAAATACTGATTTTTTCATCTTAATTATCAGTCTTGAATTGAGCAGCCACCAGAGGGGGCAGGACATCATAACACTCTTCAGGAAGACACTAGTTAGAGCAACCAGCTGTCTCCATCTCTGTTGGTTTTAGCCCCTGAGGGCGCAGAAGTGCTTTCGTAATGAAAAGCAGCACGAGATGCTTATAACAATACTTCTGTAACAATGGCAAACGTCTAGATAAACCATGCAATGGGAACAGTGGGCCCTTAAGCAGTGCTGGCAACACCAAAATACAAAACATACAGAGAAGTCATTCTCAGAATCAGCAGTTGTTGAAAGAGGCTATACAACTTGCCCTAATCTGAATGCGTTAATCCCCAATGAGGAACCCAAACGAGCATAAGCTTCCAGGCCTTAGCAAATGTAGATGCTAAGACTGAGGTAGCAACTTTACAAGGCGTCATGTAGAAATGCGATGGCTCCTACCATAATTTTAGTAACATTTATCTTGACTACCCAGATGATCGTAGCTAAATGGTACAACGGTTCCTGTTAGCCAACCACATTAGATCAAGAGGCCCAAATTTCCATTTCAAATTGCCAATGTAGACGGGGCCCTCATTCAAACTAAACTGCACATTTTCTGGGAAAAAGACCTGCAGGATTTTTCAGTGTTAGTTGCTTTATTTGCACTGAGATAAGCGACAACTGCCATTGATATTGCAATCTCTTTGTCTTCCATTCTGTTAAGGCACACTGTGGCTTACAGCAACTCTTCCTCCTTTTTAGCACTTCTCTCAGGTAAGGAGTCAGAACAATGCAAATTAATTCCACTGTATAGAATCTACTATAAATTTCACTCGATTTTATTAGGAACTGCTATACAACAAATCCCATAAAACTGAACATTTACTTACGTATTTTAGTATTGTAACAGCAGAGTCCCTTATCAGTTGTTTAAAAGGCAGAAGGCTCAAGGAGAGATTAATAAGAGGCTTGGAAGAAACTTTTTTCATTTAGTTTATGTATAGCTTTGCCTTTATTCCAAAAGGCCACAAAACCAGGATGCACTTAAAGTTTATAATTGTAAAGGCAGACAGTTTTTATACTTGCTTTAAATTCTACAGTATGCTGCTGAATTCCAGAGTAGTACATTGTGGGGCAAAAAAATATATAACCCCCCCCCGCAAATGAAATGACACTAGTCTGTCAGTTTTTAATTCTAAACAGTAGCTGAGTCGTGTAAGCACAAAGCATTCCTGCAGTTTTTTATAGTTTGAGTAATGCTTTTTCCCTACTCTTAAGCATGACAGATACGTGGCTGGGGGTGGACGGACCCCAACACATACCAAAGAACACTTTGAACCTCTGTGGTTGAGTATTTAACCCTGAAAAATACTGACCACCATAAAGCCTGTAATTATCCAAAGACCATATTTTTTAACTTGCTAAAGAGATTAACAATAAACTATAGCCACCTTTAAGGCCTTCTGTGCACTTGTATAATATATAAATGAAAAAAGAAATTACTGGACAACAGAGGTCACATTTGCCAGTGCTGTATTTGCTGCTGATCTGTTTTTGTGACTCTGAATTTCTACCCCCTCATTCTTGGGGGAGTAACATAGGAGCACTGGGAACTGGTCTTGTTCTCAGGTCATGAATGATAAAGTATATAAGCAATCAAATATATGCAGCATATGCATATGTTACCACCCCTGTACCTTCTACCACACTTCTTTAACAAGGAAATTTAGGATACATTTGTTTCTAAGGCTCTTTTTTCAAGAAATGAACAATTCCTGAAAGTGCAAATCCCCACATCTTCATACGAGACATCCCAACTGATCAGTGCAATGTCATTCTTAGATTAAGTACCTCAGGTACAAGCAGACATAAGTATTTGCACACCACCAGAAATCACAGTGGGAGCTACTCAACATGAGCCCAACTACTTTTTTTTTTTTTTTTAATATATATACTTTGATGAGGAAAATACCAATTGACTCAACTTCTTGTTAGACAAAAGATTTATAGCCTTCCTTTCTAGGCACTTCAGAAATGTTTGATCTACATTTCCGAAAAAAATTTCTCTGATGTTGCTAGCATTGCCCGTAAAAAGAAATTATCTTTCAACAGCACCGTACTATCTCTTCTTTCCCAAATCCGAGATTGAGCAGGCCTGCAGAGGCTCTGCATATTCCTCAACTAGACAACAGAGCTCAGAGTCTTATGGCACGGTAGGTCTGCCTGCCATAGGGTGCTGATACACAACATGCAATAAATGCAATACAGTTAGACACATGTAATAATACAATGTAAGAACGATGAGTTTAACAGAGCATCTTATAAACATTCATACACCGTATTCAAGATCCAAATGTATTCAATTATCTTTCTCCTCAGGGGTTTGCCCTGCTTGTGGACCAGGACATCCAGCACCAAAAGAGCCTCCAGCTTTGAACACCTGTGCGTAGGTACACTTACCTGTCACAACATACCCCTTACCACACTAATTTAAGGCACACTCCATGCCTGGAGACTTAAAATATGCACAGAGAAACAGTGCTTTTGAGTGACTGAGCCAAACATGATAAAAGGCTTTCTGAAATTAATACAAAAAAGAATAATTTTCTTTAAGTCTTCTGTAGGGCATTTGGCTTGCTCGGTTTGGACTTTTTCCTGTTAAAATGACAGTTTCCTAAACTTGTGCATTCCTGGCCACAGGCAGGATAATTTGAGGCTATGACTGCAGGGGATATCCCTTCCACCATTTAAGCAATTTCCTTTGACCTACACAGTACAAAACCATGTGTTGTAGAAACAGCCTTTGTTGTATACATTTCAGATAATCTTTTACAATTCTT
The DNA here is from genome assembly GCA_008711295.1 of Anarhynchus alexandrinus. Classification (NCBI taxonomy): domain Eukaryota; kingdom Metazoa; phylum Chordata; class Aves; order Charadriiformes; family Charadriidae; genus Anarhynchus; species Anarhynchus alexandrinus. The sequence goes on along the minus strand of VUYV01000031.1, from coordinate 3,517,726 downwards.
GAGAAATCACACCCTATCTTATTACTTTCAAAAGACAGAATCTCCGTCTACTATGCTATATAGTAAGGATATTTATTCTTGGATGTAAAACACTTTGCAAATTTCACCCTTCCCACTCTCCCTGCCAACCCAACAATCCTGTCCCATTGGGCAATTAAAAGTTTTTGGAATTTGCTTACGCAAAACAATATGTTTTGATTGTTGAGATGGCAAACCTCAACAACAAATGTCTCCAGTGTAATCTTATGCATCATGCACTTGGAAATTAAGTCCTATTTAATGTGCATGAGACATGGACTCACAATAAAATGCTGAGTAGCAATATCAGGAGAAGGTATTCCCACTTCTGTATCACAGGAAACTAATTCATCTTTAAAACAAAGAAACAAGAAAAATCCTTTCTTGATTATTTCATCCTGTGAAGCCACTGACAGCATTAGAGATGACACTGCTTCCAATTCAGGAATTAGATATTACGGTGAGTGCAAGTAAGTGCGTAAGTCTGCACTTTGGGAGGAATTTGGAAACCAGGGGGATGAAATGACACAGAGAGAAAGAAAATTACTTATTAAAATAAAAGATTGTACCACACTCAACCACAAAAGAACAACCTCTATAAAAACAGAAGAAATATACCAGGCAAATAACAATATTTATTTATCTTAAGATACCACTGAAATACTCAATAGCTTGTTCTTGGAATATTTTGTGGTCCCTTGTCACTATTTATGATGAAAGAAGCCCAAAATTGTTTACCCAGTCCACATAAAGACACCTAACAAGAGAGCACTCTTAAACCTCAATGATTTTGTTGCAAGTACTGCTTTTCTACAGAAGTGCATTTGAAATTAGCCTATTAACAAAATATTTTCCTCCAGTGACACTAGTAATTCTGCCCAACAGCCACACAGAAACACAAAATTCTGGGAAAGTGAATGTAACAATTGCTTCTCACATGCATTGGATTTTTCTTAAGTACCACAAAATGGATTAATCCCCAAAAGGTGTCTTGTACTTTATCGTAAAACAAAGATTACAAGATCTAGAAACGTCATAAAAGGGATTAATTCAATGGTATAAAAAATTGATTTGTTTAATAATGTTGGTATATACCAATAAATTGTTGCAACCTGAGACAACCCTCATCCATTAGCATTGAGCACATGCTTAAAAGTTGTGCAACTCTAAGCTCATATTCCACAGAACAGGAAGCCCAGCACTTGCCTATTCTTGAAACGTGCCATATTTTAATGCATATTATTTGCTAATGTAGACATCAGCATCCAAAATCATTTGTAAAGACGTGAGTCACCTAGCATCCTGAAGACATTTTACTGAGGCCTGAGATGACTTTATCCACATCCACTCCAATGTAACTGTTAAACATATACCAAATCCCCTTTAAGGTACCTCAGGCCTTCATTACTGGTGTAACATGTGCGCATGTAGATGTGCGCATGTAGATCTGCACGTGTGCCCTTTGGTCCTTGGGGACCATCCTGATGAGAAGTCACTGTGTACAGCTGGATTCCTTGCACTGTGATTTCATCTCATGCAGAAGAGGTGTCTGTACAGTAAATCTGATCACTCTGTAGTCACATCTGCATCAGCCTGGTCCATGGGAAAATGAAGGTGTGCACACTCATTTGACCAACATTAAATTAGGATCTTACTACAACTTGACAAAGGAAGTTGAAAGGGGACCGAACCCCAGTTCAAACAGTGGGAGAGCATCAGAAGTCCTGACTAATCGGGAAGAATGCCAAAGAGCAGAGGATTACTGAGGAAGCCCACAGGTCCTCAGTGACTGTGACAAGGACAGAAAGATGCAGTCACTGGACACCAATGCCATTACCTTCTTAACACAGGTCCACTTGCCTAACTGGTGGGAAACATACATATATTCTCCCAAGCTCCAGAAGAGAAGAAAATAACAATGCTATCAAGAGGGANGAGAGAGAGAGAGAGAGAGACAACAAGGAAATAGTAAGTTGCAAAATAGAAACACCACCTGCTGTGATGAAAAAGAGGCAGACTACCCCTCCAGAGCACAGGGCTTTTACACCACTTCCTGAGAACTTCAAGCATGCTCAGCAAAAATGAGTATGGTTCACAAGCCAGCTTGGTGTATTATTTTTTAATTAAAAATTGAAAACATGGTTGAATTCAAAACAATTTACAAAACATATACAAATAACAAAAATACTGTGTCTCTGTGTACAAAATGAAAGCTGTAAGTCACAATTCTAAGAAATGCATTATAAACAACCGCTCATATTAGATGCGTACACCTTTCATTCTTCACATGTGGCCCCTGTACTTAAGGCAAGAGCTGACTGCACCTATCTCTGGCCTTCTGAGAAATTACAGTATTTCACAGAACTTTCTCATCTGTTTTTCCAGATCTTCGGAAATTGTACTTCCTCCTCCTCACAGCCTCTCAAAAAAACACACAATAGAAAAAGCAGCTATTATAAAAGTAATTTTTTAGCTGCTTCCAACCTTGACATCAGGTCAGCGCATCTTGTCGTCAGTCTTCTAAATGCAAATTCCACTCTTTCTGTTGCTACTCACAGTAAGACAGAGCAGTTTCCCTACTGTCTAATGAGAAGCTTCAGAAACCATAAGGCAGCTTTAAATGAACAAGCAAAAGGACGGCAAAGCCGTAAGCATCCAGAAATCCTCAAAACAAACAATCCTGTGTTTACTGCAGATAAACCCACGGTTCCTGGGCACTCTGGTAATGCTGGCAGGGACTGTTCCAATTCTTTGGTACCTTGGAGAAATACCTCTCCTCCCACACGCTCCCAGACCTCTCCTCTTCCCACTCCTGTGCACACACCAAAAAGGCCCACAGGTCCTGTCAGAGGCATCCAACCTCTGTAAATACACTAATAAGTACCTCTACATTGCTACGGTGCCAAGGGTAAAATACCACAACAACACACCTCGATTAAATAGCTCTTGATAATGGATTCACCAACATCAGGCTAGTGCACAGCAATTAGAGGAATGAAGCGTGCCTAATGTCATGGCAGCAGCTACTATGCATTCCCCAGAGATTATATGGGTGATCTACAGGAAGCTTTGCACACCTGCATGGAAAAATAGATTTTGTCATCATGAAGTTTAGCCCATGAGCACTGGTACATGAGGTCTGCAGCATTATGCCATCTCATCATTTAGTGATACCTGTCCCACACTGGTAGTGGCACTCTTCCAAGCAATGTCTTGTCCTGCTTAAACAATGGACATGGTAGACTACAGCAGGTGTCCCACCCTCAGGAATTCCATTCTCAGGTGAACTTCATCATTCCAGTCTGGAGATCACTGGGTGTTTTGTCAGGCATACTTGCAAAGGTTGACAAGCTTATGACAAATGACAAAGCTTACAGCAGTTGCCATCAGACAAACCATGGCACCTGATAATGCCGTTTTCAAAGTACTAGGTAGAAGGAGACAGATTGTTTCTGAAACTTGTATTTTGATCCCACGTTCCCCATTTCTTTTAGTTTCTGCACCCTAGATTTACAGTGCAGACAGTTGTAAAATGAATACAGCACACTGATGGAGCAATTTATTATGAGAAAGTTATCAAAATGCTGAGCTTGTTTCCAAGCGTTTATGTCCCATCGCTCCAACAAGATGAGCCAACAGTATTTTAATAATGAATAACATTACAGCACACTGTTCACTCAAAAATTCTTGTAAATGATTTAGCACAGATGTGCACAACCTGAATCAATTTTCATGTGCAGATCTTGAGCACTCAGGTTTTAATGCAGGACAGAGTGCACGATGAATACAAATTTATCACCTTAAGAAAACAATTGATATTAATTTTAGCTTATCTCTTATAAATAGAAGCAAAGTGTTATAGCTGAAGAAAACAATCAAATGGCTGCTTATATGCATACAATATTCTGTCTAGAAGGAGAATGGATCAGAAACCCTTTTGTAGGAAACACAGTGCTTGAAAGTTTACATAAGTTTTTAAAAGTGTAAATCACCATGCTCAAAATGATATTAAAAAAGCAAAATATAGATAAGAAATTCCTCATCACAATTCAAGAACTAGTGAATACCCGGTAAAAATACCAACCAGCATGTAAAAGGTAGTAACTGATTTTATATAATGAATAATTGTGTTCCTTACTACCAAGTAAGATTTGAAGATCAAAAGTGTAAGTGGATTCAAAAAAGGAATCGAATTTGTGAAAGATAAATCCATTGGCAACAATTTAGCAAGGCCTTTCACATGCAGCCTCCGAGATGTCACTAAGACATTGACTGCAGAGGGGAAGGAATCTCTCTTGGAAGTAAAAATTGAATACTAGGAGACGTTTCTTGCATACTTTCCTGAAGACATTTGTAGGCAATTGTAAGAAACAGGTTACCTGAGAAGATGAACCTTTTGTCTGATCCAGTATGATGTTCCTAAGGACATGAAAACTATAAAATTCTTGTTTCATGTTTTTTTCAGTTTGCACACTGGGGCACATATGAGCTACTACCACAGCTCTGAAAGGCTAAGGCAGTACACCCTATTAGTTATACGAGTGACAATGTCAATCATTTGAAATCTTCTGCATGTTCTGATCCAACCACATTTTCTCCAAAAGCCTGAACAAGCTGACTGAGGTGGTGACCCACACACAAAATAAACACAACAACCTCTTAGAAAGCTTAGGGGAAAAAAGCGCAGTAGGAAAGAAAACTAATGGTAAGATCTGTTGCATTCAGCTTCTACTACAGCATGAATATTTTCAGCCTTGCTTTCATTCAGCCCTTCAAGCTGGACCCAAATACAGCCACATACAGCCATAGAAAGCAGGTATAGTCTTCACAAACCAATTAAGTTCATCTTTGAAGCATCTTATTTAGAATTCCATTAAATCTTGCAAGAAGATCCTAAATTCTCAAGTCAGAATGTCAAATTGATATTTTTGGAATAACACATGCAATCCATACAGATCTCTTCTGATTTACAACACCACCTGAAACAGTTAGTGTAACACAGCACTACATCATATGGTTAATTTAAAAATATCGATAGCCATAAAATCCTGTGTCTTTCAAAATTCATACAATGTTGAGGGGAAAAAAAGGAAGTTTTCCTGCTGTGTGCCATCACCACTAAATCTATGCTTTTCTGCAAAACTTATTTTTGTCCTTCACTGAAGGGAAGGATGCTTGCCAAGCATAAACCACAGATAAACAGATGATATATTGTCTTCCCAAGTCTGCTGTTGGAATGCTTCAGTAACTTTGGTGCATGCTGTTTTTCAAGAGCAGAGTAAAAATCTTGGCCAGCAACGAAGCCAGTGCTTCCACTCCATTTTTGTACACTTCGAGAACCTGAAGTTCTCGCAAGCAGGACTGCGCAATGAGAAGGTTGAAGGGGCCAGACTTCTCTAGTCTGGCAAAAATGAGGCAAAGGAGCTATGTAACAGCAGCACGCTGCTACTTGAAGGGCAGCAACAAAGATCCCAAATGCAAACTGTTCCTGGTGTCAGTGTACAATACTACAAGGGGCACTGGTCACAACTGTGGCTTGGGAGGTTCAGGTTGAATGTGCGGAAAAATTCTTTCACTAGGAGGTAGTGTAGCTCTGGAGCAGGTTACACAGAGAGGCTATAAATCCCTCTCTTTTGAGAGACTTTTCAAGACACAGCTAGACAAAGCCTTGGCTGGATGAATCCAGCCTTGGCAACAGTCCTGCTTCAAGCAGGAGGCTGGACGAGGTGACCCCAGAGCTCCCTTCCAGCCAGCACTTCCATGGCCACAAACACAAGATCATCAAAGCAAAGGAACTAAGCCATGATAAATGTAAAGCGCTGTATTTAACTATAGATAATAAGCATCAATAGAAGAAGCTTATGTCAAACAGCTTTAAGTGCTGTCAAGATAAAGTTTATTTTCATACTGCCCATATTGTATGAGATACTTATTGAAATAACACACACAGAACTTCATCAAGTTTTAATGGAGAGAATGTCAACACTGCTTCTCTGTTGTTTCCAGATTTTAAATCAAGGTGATATTGTCAAAAGTAAATATTGACAAATTTATTTACAAATATTAAAGTTCTGTTCATCTGTAAACAACAACCACTATGGTAAAAGCTCCTTACAATGAAGTTATGAGTCATTCTGCTCTATGCTGTGTATCCCCATTCTTTATGCAACAACCCTGATTTATCATTTGTTACCTTGACAGGAAATGATTGCTTGCAACACAGTTAACAGCATGGTCTTTGGGCAATCATACCTCAATGGGTTATTCTTTGGCTACAAACTCAACACTCCTTACACAATGATACATTTTTGTGCCTTGCTTTGACTACAACATAAATGAAGGTCCATTTCATCATGCAATAATCATAACCATAATACTTATTATTAATTGTCCTTCTACACTTTCCTTGGCTAGGGAATCACCCTGTTGACTATCCGAAGTTATTCAGTTATTTTCCTTAGAGCAGCCTTCATTTTTAGAAGGATTGTATCTTCAGAAGACACAACATTCTGTGGTTCAGTCTACGCTCTTGGCCAAGTAACTGCAAGCAGTTTTTCTTCTTGCCACTGACATTACACTTGAATTTCAAGATATGTTGGTGAATTTCCACATATAGGCTACATTATTTAACTTCCACAGAAGCTTTAGTTAGTATCTTATATTTACTTCAAGCAAGCTACATTCAAAGACTGAAATTTAGCAGAAATACATGCAGTAACTTCAACGGACTATGGAAAAGGTCTAATCAGGTAATCTTTTTAAGACATACATGATACAACATACTAGCAACAGTTAGAGATTATTACAGAAGAATTACACTATTTGTGCTCTTTGAATTTGAAGTGTTCTACAGTAGTGGTGCCTCAAGCAATTATTAAAACTGAAGCCCTTCAGCCTGCATTGGGACCAGAAAAACAAAACAGGCTGAATCCCAGGAGAAAGAGGATGAGATGCACAGCTGGCAATCAACTCCACCCCTTCTTGAACTTGTGAGCTAACTGATTTAATAAATAAATAAAAAAACACAAATATCCACTCCCAACTCTCCTCTCAGCCCTCCTTTTAAGGGCTTCTTATGTACATGTGGACAGACTAGCAGATCATAGGTAGACTTTATGCATTTATCCAAGACGTTTCATCTGCTCTATTGGGATTTTTTTTTTTTGTCTTCTCTGAATAAGAGACAATAAATGGTTACTCTCGCTATGGACAAGCAGAACAATTTCCAGATTAGCACCAAAGGACACAGGCATGCAAAGTTTCCAGATGAACAATGCTTACTTCTGTTCTGTAGGATGCAGATCTTTCCACTTCTTAAATGTAAGCTATAGTTAAGATTTTACAAACGCAGCAACTAACTCTTAAAGCCACCTTTTTGCTAATCATGCTTTCTCTCTGCTCCAGGGTCACTGGCACCCCTTGGGAAGTACTAAGGTCAAGCTGTTCGTGTTATGATCCAGTGAACCCTAAAGGACATCATCATTTAACAGTCTCAGACTTAAGAAGTTCATGAAGAATTTCAGACCATCTTATTCTTTACTTCTTAACGCCAAACACACATTTTGCATTAACCTGGGAACAACTGCTGTGCGTTCTTGTATCAAAGTCTTCATTTATCTGTAAAAATTCCACGATGCCTGCAAATTAGTGTTCACTGAATTTCATCAGATGCACAGCACAAATGTACCCCCATAACCTCTCAGCATGTTGAGCAGTGAAATATTCAACCTTAATTTGTTATATTGGACACAGCTCATTGTTCTCAGCTTCCAAAACAAGTCAGCGCCAGTTTGATGTGGGAGTTGTGGGAGTGTAAAGAATTGATCCAACTCTGAACTAGGTCTTGTTTTGGCAAGAAAAAACCCAAAGCACTCAGTCAATCAACCAAAAATAGATTATTTTACCCATAATCCAAAATTTCCCAGTAGAGTTGAAAAAGTTCCAGAAAACATCTGAAATACTACAGAAAAACGGGGGGGGGGGGAGGGGGGAAANGGAAGGAGGCAGGACCAGAAAAAAAAAAAACAACAAAAACCGAGATATTTCAGTCAGCATAGCAAAACTCGTGCAAAATTTACTGCTGCTGTGTGGGAACAAACCACAGACAAGCATTTGTGATAAGTAAAACAGAGCAATATTAAATTAAGTCAAAGCCTTTCCTTGTATTATTGACCATCTGTACTTTTAACCACACATTAAAGTACAAATCACAACAGCTCTTCATTATGAACTCAAATAAATTTCATTATTGACTTCTATATTTGGCAATTTTATTTTATTTTTAAGTAAGGAAACATCTGCCACATCCATAATGGGCTATTCTTTCTCAAGGAACACTGACCAGAATTCAAAGTGAAATAATATAGATACTGAATATGTTAAAATTTTCTTGTGCACTTTAGATAACACCAGAATAATGAGATTATCCCTCAGCCCTAATGTGACCATAAGGACACATAATTAGCCGATGCAGTTCACAACTAAGATTTACTGTATTCACTCTAAACTTTCCTGCGAGTCCACTTATTTTAGTCAGTAGTCACAGAATAAAAAGCTAGTCAAAACAGGAAAGCACACCAGATTAAGGTCCAAAGTTAGACTGAAGAGAACCTGTAGGTCTATGGGGAAATAGGATTTTAGTTTGCTTTTTTGTTGTTGTTGTTTGTTTGGGGTTTTTTGCCACTTTATTAAAAACAAACTAAATAAACATACTAACATGCTAAACCAAAAAATCCAGTAGAAATCCAGTGTTCTCTATTACTTCCCAGAGCAATAAAGTACGTGAAAGAAATATGCAACAAGGGGGGTAGAAATCGATCACATTATTTTACTTATTTATATTCCAGTAAAAGACCCTAAGAGCCAGCAAGACTGGCTTCCTTTCCCACAGCAGGTGACCAGATGATTCAGTTTAATGAACCTATGCAGCTATTTTTATTCCTCTCAATTTTTAAAGAATGTATCCTAGTTCTCCTCCCTATCGCTTAAAAAACCTATACATACCAAAAAAATAATCAAACAGTCAGCATTCTCTCCGAGGGATAATATTTTCATTAGAAAAGTCTCAAATTGCTCTACTTAATAACTTCTTGCAGGTTTTCCAGAACAGGCTAATTAAAAAGCTTTCTTGAATTCAGAGAAAACAATTCCATAGTCATGACATGTAGTGGGGTAAAAACAGACAGTCGGACGAGTCAGCTGAGCTATCTATGACTACTCCATGGACAAGGATGGTTCTGCCCATCTCATCTGCTTGTGTCTCCAAGTTTTCATTCTCTGCTTTAACATCAGCTCTGACACTTCTCTAGTGCTTAAGCAAGCCTCTTCAGCTCATTAAACCAGCAAAGAAGTCCCCAATCCAGAAAAAAAAAAACAAACAAAACAAACAATGAAACCAACAAGCCCCAAATAACCCAATAAAAAGCCCCACATGAGCAGATCTCTAACAGCTCTCAGGCTGCAGTTTCACAGCAACCTAAGCCAAACTAAGTCCTGGCTGGCATAGTCTCTTACCTCCCTCCGGCTGCATGTTCCTACTCTTTCCCTTGTGCCAGCTTCAACATTCATCAGAACCTGTACAAAACCGTTCCAGCGAGCTGAATCAGCAGGCTCTCCACTGAAGAGAACAAGAAAAATAGCTCTCTGCTTGGCCAACACACCAGAACAGGTTGGTGCAGGTTCGAGCGAACACAACATCTCCACGAGAGGCCTCAGCAGCCACCAGGCTGCCACCAAACCACAACTTCAGTGACTCCACTCACCAACAGGTTGGACAAGCAGCAAAGCTGACACAGGAGGGAGAGCAGAAGTGCACATCCATGAAAGAGATCACAGCTTGAGCAGCAGCAAGCTGTTAGATTAGTTTAGTTGGCTTCATCCTACGGTATCTGGCGTAGCACAACTGTGACTAGCTTCAAGGGAAAATACTACTTCTTCATTCCACGGTCTCCTGTGTTCTGGTCCTCCAATAAAACGGTGATAATTACATGTCTGAGTGTTTAGCAAGTCAGAAGCGTTTGTGAACTTTCACCTTTTAACTGCTGCTTTGCATACACACGCTGTACGTGGAGGACAAAGGTGAGCAACTGCCCTTATGCACTTTCACGAATAAGCTGAACATACCAGAAATTTAAGTTGCTCACATTCGCAATTAGCTTAACAGACTGAAATGCTTAAATTGATAGTCTACCAAGATGCAACAACAACATTTCCTAAACCCAGCAAAAGTATCCAACAGGCTTATTTAACACCTATTTACATTATCATTTTGGCAGTTTAAGTGCATATTACACACAAAAAACCACCAGTTATTTTCAATAGGTTTGTAAATAAAGGTATAAGTAAAGGTGTCAACAAAGGGAAGAACAGCAAACCCATCCACCTCGGGTGATATTCTTCAGGGATGCCTTAAGAATGCTCCGCTGGGAGTCTTTGTGCCGTTTTCCACTGTAGAGTCTTGCACACAGATGGAAAGAAGGCGTGATAGCTAAAGCAGAACACTATTCATTCACACATACTTTACGCTAGTAAGGTAAACAGTGCTGGGCCCATTTCAAAGTGGGGTTGTCAGAACAAAATAATAATTAAAAAAATTCAAAAAGGATGCTGGCCCTTTATTATTGATTGGTAGCATTGTGCCAAAGACAAACTCTGGGAACAAGCTTTGTTCCACAAGAAGGCAGCAAAGATTATATACATATATAAACTTTAGAACCAATTATACATTTTCCGGTAATAAAAATCTCCAAAAGAAACACCTTTAAAAAACAGACATCATAGCTAGCAGCGTGAATGTTTAGCTATTAAGGAAACCATACAGAAACCAACACTTTTTTTTTTTTTGCACCCTACCCTAGAGAAGGCGAAACCCTGCACACATGCCAAGCCACAATGGTTTCAATAGGCTCCTGCTAATCCTCCTGCACCTGCCCAGATATGCAGTGACATAACTAGGGTCACTTGGAAGCCACAGGGCCTGCTTGTTGCAAGTTTTCCTCCGCGATCCCTCAAACCGCTGTGTTTTTGTCATCTACGAGGGGACACTCAATTTCTTGTTGCTCAAATGGATGCAAAACCACATGAATTGTAGAAGTTACTATACCATTAAGGTTGTATGATAATTATTAAAAATCAGAGTATTTGGAATTCGATTTTAAATATGCAATGTTGCTGGGATTTT